>CM050404.1:115177331-115443573 GCA_027580255.1 Therioaphis trifolii
TATTCAACAAACGAAATTCAACGAAAAACGTCGTGTATTGTATAAGATGGCCCCGGCCTAAAGGCTAACTTAACCCAACCAACTATAAATTAATAACATATGCACTTTGAGAATAGTTTATTTATAATACAATAAATATTTTATTATTTTAGTAAAACAAAACTTTTTATAAGTGAATTTATCTTCAACGCTCTTAACATCGATATCTTTTTCGATGTGTAAAAATTAAATAAATCAATATTGTTGCAGGATACTGGTACGTGATTATGTCTTAATCTTGGACATTGCGAAAAATCTTCTTTCGTATTTAGCTTGATAAAATAAATGCCTCAATTTATATATATTACTTATATGATACATTATTTGATTGTGTATTGGTATATTTTAATCAACTTTGGCAAAAACTCAGAACAAATATTATTTAATTGAAAAAAAATCCACGTGAAAAATATTTTTTTCAGTTCTGAGATTTTGGTAGTTCATGTAAAACAAGTATTTTATACTTCAAAAAATATTCAAATATTTTGGGAGGGGAGTATTCCCCCTCCCCCAACCTCCGTCTAAGTAGTCCATCCATATGATTTTGGGCCGATATTCGAGCTGACGAGCTCGAATAATATCAGATACATATACATTATACACTAATACGTAATTTACGTGCGTACGTGCGTTCGAACAATCGCGGGCGGTGGAGAGGGGCGCACACACTTTGGCGTATGTTTCTACGTTGCGCAAACGATTTCGGACAGTCGCACGTTGTTTGGCCGCGTGCACTCGTTAACACAACGATTAAAACGGAATACCGCCAAAACCATGGTTGGCGCGAAGCCGTTTACGGATTTTGGGGATAGCCAAACGAGTCGATAAAGCGACACGTCGTCATCAGTGAAGACCTTGGGCGGAACGCGTGAGCAATATTGTGGTGTATGATCTTAAATGTACATGGTGTTTCATTAAAAAACAACGAATTTCATTTGAAATTAAACTTGCTTTAAATTGAGGTACCTATGATCAACAACAACAAAAACTGTATCATCTTGTATACCAACCTTTCTGAAATAAATGTTTTCACTGGCCGTATAGCAAACTCGGTACATCACAGAGGTGGACCTCAGCTCTTGAAGATAATATGTAGGAGGTGAATTGGTATTATAATTGGTGTGATATAAAGAACCTTTATCCTTTGATTATAAGGAGGCCAGGGACGCCCATAGATATGTCACTTAGGGGGACCAAAAAAAAAAAAATTGTGACTCGTGAAGCACAACTATTAATTTTACGAGTAGGTACATAATAATATTATACTCGTAATTAATGGTACAATGATTGTCGGAGAGTCACTGAGTGCCCTAGTTGTGTGAGACCGACTTCATGTTAAAAAAACTTCTTATTTTGTAACGAACATGATAAATTTCAGGGGGGGGCAATGGCCCCCACTGGCCCCTTCCTCCGGGCGTCCCTGAAGGAGGCTATCGATATAACACTGCCCTTAAATCCACCACTGATATATCAAGCATGTACTGACTATTTAACTGCAGGCAAGCTTAACTGTCTACACTATAAGTAAAATTGACTTATTGACAATGATTCGTTTACAGACCATCAGTATACCAATCAAATGACGAATTTTTTCCTATCTAATTTTAATCTATTAAACTGCTAAGCTGAATAACCCAACATTATACTTACGATAAATGAAAAAAAAGTAAAGTGTGTGTGTGTATTTGGGTGTATGCCATATGTGTTTGCGCGTGTGTCTGAGAGATAGTAAGTGAGAAAAAGAGAGAGAGAGAGAGAGAGAGAGAGAGAGAGAGAGAGAGAGAGAGAGAGAGAGAGAGAGAGAGAGAGAGAGAGAGAGAGAGAGAGAGAGAGAGAGAGAGAGAGAGAGAGAGTGAAAAATGTGATTTTACCCTAAAAACGGTTCGTTCAAAACTGCTAGCGCTATTCTATGATATTTCGGTGGTAACGTTTGATGCGGACGTAGTACTCTTTAATTTTCCTGTATGTTATCATTATGAAACAGCGAAATTGTCACATGACGATGACCAGTCGGTATCAAATATTTATGTGGTTTACGTATACAGTAGTTTTGCGCAAATTTATGCGTGGATTTTTACATGACGATATTACTCGTATTAATAAAAAAAAAAATTCTCCTATCAACTTTAAAATATTACCAAATCAAGGACTTAATTATTACACCCAATGATGAGAAAGTGCTCGAAGATGTCATAATGGTAGTAATAATAATGGTACTAATTAATACATTTAATATAATGCATTATTATTATAAAATAAGTTATAGAAAGTATGTGTAAATTATTATTTTACGACCATGGCCTGCTCGTGTTTGCCATCCACACTATGATAAAAAGGATGCATTTCGTACCATGAATGTTCTTTGTTTTTCGGATCAGATAATGGTGGTTGAATTTTAAAGAAACGATAAATCATATCTTTGGCTAAACTATTCCGAGCAAAGCATCAGTATAAATATAAACTGTTTATAAATATAAATATAAATATAAATATATATATTTTTTTTTTATCAAAACCATTGATAATTTTTTGTTTTGAAGAAAGGATACATTTTTTTTCCAGTAGATTCAAAACATATTATTCTATATGTATCCAAAGTATCACAATGATTGAATAAACCAATCATTTTTTATACACATTCGAAGTTGAAATTGATGTAAAACAGTAAATCCAGTAAAAATCATATTTAAATCCAGTGAAATGTTCATAAATTAATTTTTGATTTTTTTTCGGTATCCTTTATTAAGTATATACGTAAATTCATATTAAATTTTCAGAACTTTTTGTCAAATATCAAAAAAGTTATAAGTCGAAAACAGGGCTTATTCTAAAGCGCAGTTGGCCTTATTTTGGGTAGTTGGAAAAGTCAGATACGCACTTGAAAATCGAATTTTGTGTAGTTGACTCAAATGACTTTAGTCAGTTGAAATAAAAAACTCTAGGGTTTTTTGAATTAGTGCCAACTACTCCTAAATACTAAAATTTATAAACGCTTTAAATTAAAAAATAATTTTGTTTTTAACATAAATAAATAATAGGTATAAGTCACGAATCTTTAGATATGGAATATACAGACCATTGAGTAATACTATTCTATGATACAGACATACTGGAACATGATAAAATAGAGGACCTACGCCAGATGTCTTTGTCTAAGCTTGTTGTTCAGCATTTATCTGGATCTGATGAGTACAAAAATCTAAATATTTTGCTTTCTCGTATTATATCTACCAAACCTCACAGTGCTGACGTTGAACGTTTAATCAGAAAGAGTAATATCCTTAAATCAATAAATTATCAAAGTTTGCATGCAGAAACTGAAAATGAATATCTATTTATTCATTTTAACATGCCACCTCTACTAAATTGGAACCCAAGACAAGCAGTACAGATATGACTAAAACAAAATGTAAGTCGTGGTAAGGATACACCAAAAGCTAAGTAACAAAAATGGTATCATGGTATATTTGAGGAAGAGTCAAGCAGAAAGTCTGAACAAGAACATGATGAAACTTCAAATAAAAGAAGAAAATTTTAAAATAAAAATTCAATTATGTTTTTATACCTGTGTTAATTAAAAAGAAATATTATTTTAAACAATAAAAAATTATAATTTTAATAAAAAAGAACAATTTTAAACCTATGATTTTTATATTAGTAGGCGGAATTAGATTCAAATGAAACATAAACTAAACTATAGTTAGAAGTTAAAATTTAAATATTTTAGTGCAAACGCGCTTATTAAGCTAAATTAGGTTAGGGTGATGCAGGTTCAATTTCATAATAATATGCGCAGTTGAAAAAAATCCTTAGAATAAGCCCTGGTCGAAAACGTTAAAAAAAATAAGATATTTTCAAATTTCAATTTTTAGCCAAAGTTTTGTCAAATGTTGTTGAAACTTTTATCATTTACATCAAAATAATATGTCATTTATATTATATGGTGAAATGTTCATTCAACTAGCAATACGAAGTTTGGAGTTATTAGTAAATAACTTAAATCGATTCAGTGAAAGTCTCATTCACAATACATTGTATCGTTTTCTCTTGGTTTTTCTGCAGTTTTTCCTTAGATACACTTGAAATACTATTATTGAGAAGAAAGAAAAATTAACTTTCAAAGTAATACTTATATTCAATTTCTAACCTACTTGTTAACTGATAAAAATTTCAACCCTAAATTTAACACACACACGCATACACACACACGCGCGCGCACACACACACACACACACACACACACACACACACACACACACACACACACACACACACACACCCACACACACACACACACGCACGCGCATGAGAGGCACGTTCTTACAATATCTTTAACTATAAGTTTAATAATAACAGTAATACTTGAATACTTTTGTAAATTATAATTAGCTTCGGGTAATTTCGGTATAACCTACGGAATAATATAACAAAGGATTCCAATTGCATTTGTTGGACGATATCCATAAATATAAAGCACCTTGTCCGTGGATTTTGGCGCTAGCTATGAAGTACGACGACAATGCAACGCACGAATGGCGAATCGAAGATCATCGAAATATACTTCTCGGTGAAATGGGAAAACGATTAAAAATAAACAATTGAATAATGACCCATAAAATATTGATAGTCGGTAATTATAAAGTAAATACTTAAAGAGTCCATACACGATACACGGCTCCTAAACTACAGGCTAAACACCGATAAGAAAATCCGAATTGGTACAAAGCCGAGCAATTAATTATCCTATTTACAGAGTGATAGATTATTTCGTAATTTGTGATTGTATATTTTTCATTATTTAAAATAATAAATAAAGAAATATAATTTTATTCATTTACACATTCGATGTATTACGTGTAAATTATGTGTGCATACGCACATTCTACACGACGTCGGCTCGGGTAAAATAACTTAACCGAAATATTCGTTTATTGTACGAATTTCAATAAATATTAATAAGTGTGTTATAGCAGCTGTATACAATTGAATTATACAGTCTGTTCACAAATGACGAAACGAAACCCACGTAATACTATGTGTGTTCCAGTGTTCGTCCTGGATTTTTCGTACTACAAACTGTTTCCTTTGAATTTAATATTGGTTTTCGGTTTTATAGCACAATTATTACTGGATCGTATTCGACGTTGTGTTATTTTCGTTATACCATTCGTTCAATTGTTATGAAAAAAGAAAATATAAAATATACAAATGACAAATACGTAACGTCGTAGTTGTAGTGTTGACTACTACGGATACATTTCTTAGAAAAATTTAAATCTCTGAATTTCAGAACATTATTGTTAGTAATCAAAAATTATTAGGAATTACGTTCTTCTTACTACGAAATCGTTATTATTACAATTCGAAAGAGAAGAAATTGCCCAATATGAATGGCAGATTTTTTAGCTTGACGTTGTTTATTATATCTGAATTTTTGGACAACTTTAGCAGCTAATCACTGGTTTTCCAATATCGTGATTTTTATAATATGGTATTTAGATCATATTTTTTTGATATTATGATATAATTATTTATAATATTGTATCGTCGTAGCTTTTTTGATAGTTTTTTTTTTGTAGTTATTTAGACTGAATTGTCTGTATACTGTTTAAACTATCAAACAGAAATATTTGTTTTCTTTTTTGTTATTTAGGTAATTTTCATGTACAACTACTCATTTTTTGAAAATACCTAGTTATATTGCTATAATGATTCTAATCTATTGTACTTCAAATATTGTAATTCAGTGATTTTATAATAATATAATATATTGATTTAGGATAGTTTTTACTGTTTTTAGCAACATACGGACCAATCATCGTTGACCTGTAAACGTCACTATCCTTAAAGATTCTCTTGCGTATTTTAATGCAAATTATCATTCTTATTGTAATTTATGACATCACTGATTTTATTGAAATAAACATGTGTCACGATCTTCAACAGAAAAGCCAAAGCACGTATATACCCCAAAAGGAGCCGTAAAGGTGTGGCGAAAATAGAAGTGTTTGATAAATCTTAAACGAATCTAAAATACCGTTTGGTTCATTGCTTTTAATAAATGAAAACATTTTGATAAACAAGGAGTTATACACATTACAAAATTAAAAAATTAATTATGTAATTTTTTATCAAAATAAATTAAAAACAACATCGAACCCGTCATGATAGACTATTAATATTTGTATTCGCTCATTTTTTTAAATGTTACCTAAAAATTGATAGCTCCTTTCTGTAAGTACAACTTTTTTTTTTTTTAATTCTGATGTTTTAATTGTAGGTACTTATTGAATTATAAAAATGTTACATCGATAAATTTATGAACGAAAATTGAAACAAATTTATTGAATATTTAGAATTTTACTTTTATGAGTATTTAACTTTTAAAGTTAAATTTATTAACGTAGGTATGCAAAAATAATTAAAACACAGAAGTCTGTATATTTTACCGAATAAAATAAAATTTTATAATTGTTATAAAAAACAGTAATTTAAAAAGTTGAAATCTTTAACTATAACTTCTAAATTATTTTAGATTATTTATTTTTATTATTTTGAATAATTTTGATTCTGTGAAATTTCAAATGTGTCTATATTTATTATTTATGTATTATAAACACTGGATAGCTAATATTTTTTTTCAAAATTGAAAGTTGGTAAAACAAAGATCATCTCTTGATCAACAGTATTTAGAGCCACTAATGATAATGGTTGTAAAAAATAACAACGTTGAACATAGATAAAATCATAAAGATTGACACTTAAAAGTATAGCGAAAATTTCAAGAGCAATTCCAAGGCTTTTGATTTAATATTTATTGAAATGGTTTTCGTAGGTAGATATATTCAAATCATAGATAATGCTTCAAAAGCCACAATTTTCTAATTTAAAAAAAAAATAAATATTTGAAATAACTTTTAATAAATTAAAATTGTAAAATCATGTTCTTATTTTATACAGTTAGATGATCATTAAGGGTAAAAATTAAAATTTTATAAAATTTTATTTAGGTAGGTTGGGTCACTAAACCAAAATCCTGCGTGTGCCTTTTAGAGGCCAAGGTGTTACTGTGATTGATACTTGTGATTAATGATACAGTATCTCGTAAACACAATAAACTGTTGACCCAGATTAAACAGTGCTCCTTATGAAAAATTATAATATTCAACATAATATATAACATTTGATAGATTAATTGTATTAATTTTCGAACAAATAAAACACAATTTATGCGCATTAAAAACGGTTTTTAGTTATAGATATAGAGACTTATGTGACCATGATCTATATTATTATCTTCAATATACTTACTATTTTCATACGTCAAATATGCAACTGAATTTCATTCACTGGTATAGTTGTAATTACTTTGTAATTTGTATTAAATTCAAACGGCAGAAAAATATGTATTTGGTATTGTTAAACATCTAGGATTAATAATTAAAATTAAAGAAAACATCAATATTTTATTATTTTTCATTGAAACACTTCCAAGGATCCAGGACGGTCGTTACGTAATAATAAAACGTCTGGCGAGAGTCCGTGTAAATTATTATCAACACGTATACCAGTTCATTAAAACAGTATACTATAACACACATACGCATTCTCTTGTTTCGTCAATAAACAGAAAACCCGATTGAAACAACTGTTTTATTTAAATAATGTACATGACGTATACGTTTTGCGGACGTCAAATGTCTTTATCAGTGATGGTTCGATATCGGGAGTAATGGTTTGTTATCAATACATATAAAAATAGAATTGTATTGAACTGTTTCGCGCACTGTATTATCTATAACTACAACAGAGGCAAACATTTGTGTCTACAGACGGTAGTCTAGATTTTCTTCTCAGAAGTTTATACATTTTTCTTTTAAAATTTGTAATTATTATTGAGTATATTCACGACTAGAACTTAATGCTGATTTTTATTGGTATGAAAAAAGTGCTGCTGAGAACCTTAAGTTATTGAACAATTTTAATTTTCGAGGTTCACGAGTTTTGATTCGTCTTGATGTGGGCTACGCTCACATTAATTGTAATCAATATTAAACGCTTTGGTCACTTTAATATACCGGGAAGCCGAACTGGAAGATTAAACCTACAAATATGACGAATAATACAAATAATAATTGATTACAATAATATTAAATTAGAAAGTTACGGCACAGGCCTGAGTCATAAATCATAAATAGCAATTTTGTTGAAAAAAACAAGGAAATACGACTGAGGGCTACATTAAAACCGCCATAATATTTCGCTTTGAATAGATAGAATATCCGTTTACTTATCTCGTGTAAGAATATCGCGCATAATCTTATATCATTTACTATCGGGTATTCTCTAATATGAGCGTTGTCTGTTCGCTTTCTTTGAAATATAATAACATTCTATGCCTAGGATAAAATTGCATAATTGATTTTAAACAGTTTGGACCAAACTGACTTGGATTATCTCGTATCCTCATCACAACCAAAATGGCACGACGTGTTGCGAATGTCAGAGGAAACGTCTCACGAGAGTCATCGATGAATAAAATTCAAAATATCCCGTCACAGAAAGGATGGCTTTGTGTAAAAAGGTGGAGGCGGAAAGTGATAAAAATAATTATAAATACGGGCAGGTACATGAATGTGCTCTGTGAACATAGGCAATCACATTAACTTAAACGAACTTTTTGTTGCAGCGAAAATCACTTTTGAGTCGATCGCGTTTACCCGTTTGGGCGACTAACGATTACTTTGGTCACGTCATCTCGTAACTCGTAGAATCCGGTGGCATATAAGCATTCTGGGGTCCATTTCGGCACCTGCATACAACTGAGCTCTCCGATTAGTCGATTTTAAATTCCCGCCAAAAGTATTATCACCCAAAATATTTACATGTAATGGTATCATATATTCATAAACAGCTAAATGCTAATGCAGTAATGTCTTCATAGGCTAATACTTAAAATAATTACAACTTTATTAGGTCATACCTATCATTTAATAGTCATATTATTATTATATTTATATGTAAGCTGAATGTAATAACTGATATTGTATAGAGTTAGAATTTAGATCAATTTATTCCTAGTAACATGGTCTTTTATACATCTACTAAATATACTAAACCATTTTTAGTTAAATAGTTTGTTTTATAAACCACCAATATTATATTTTTCGTTAATTATACCTACCTTGTCACTTTATTTTATATGTGATTAAAATAAAAAAATTATCATTTACCTTTAAATACTGCAATAAAAACAAATTACAATTTACAATATGCAGCAGTTTAGTTTATACTTCAAATTCGATAAAAAAAAGTTGTGATGTATAATCAGTTGTTAGTTATAAGTTATAACACAAAATAAACTTTTATAAAGTAGTACATTTATAACTTTTACTTATTTTAAGCTATTTTTTTAAATTTTCAACAGTAATTTATGTTACTATATATTCTTAAAGAGAGCATTGTAATTGATGTAATGACTAATGATGTCGTATAGTTTAAATAATGTTAAACATATATTTTGAATTAATTTATGTTGTATGCATTTGCAGTTTGCACTACTAAATGTGTTTCGTATTTACATAATTGTGCATAAATATAGTTATCTATAGTTTTCTATAAATAGTAACATAGATAGTAACTTTTTATTAAATATTGACTATCTATCTACTAAAGATAAGGCACTGATTTCGTGCTATTGATTTTTATTTGCTTATTGGTAAATAAAAATATATTATTCATTAGGCTATTATTTACCATTCTTTTAAAATGTTTAAATTAATTGAATGTGAAAATAATATAACTAATAAGAAATAAAAAATACATATTATGGGTGATAATACTTTTGGCGGGAATTTAAAATCGATTATATGCAATCCGGTGACCACCGGAACACCTGAGTGAATTAACGCACCTGTCCACAAAAGTATGGCACTTCTCGATGTCCGAACTCACACTGATTCCGCGGTGTGCCTGGAGAATCGTAACCACTTGCGCTTCGTATTTCACGACGATGGCCACTCAACGTGACCCTGTCAGAACCAAAATACCAGTTACTGAAGAGCCACACAAGTTCAAAGGTGTTGGCCATTTAGGCCAAACGATTAGAATAGATCAGTGTTTCTCAACCTTTTTTAAGTTACCGCCCCCTTGAGTGTCAAAATATTTTTTTAACGGCCTCTACATTGTGAGAATTCTATAATTAAGGTTAAGTTAATGGTATTTGGAAAATTTAAAAGAAAAAATTGAAATTATCTAATAACTCATGTTTTTATTTATTTTTTATATTTGATATATTTTTTATTTATAGTTCTAGTATTATGGTAATTAATTTAAAAAAATAAATATTGATAAATAAATAAATAAATAAAAATTAAATTAATTATTTAAAAAAATATAAATACATTTTTTAGTTTCTTTAAAAATATATTGCTAGGCTCAATGAGATGGTTGAACTTGGTGGTTTTTAGCAAGTTTTTTTATATTAGGTTCGATGTTTGTTAACTTAAGTCGTAAATCTCCTGTTGTCACGATATCCAGTCGATTTCTCTTTTTTGTAATTAAATCTGTTACAGTGCTGAACCCTTGCTCGACGAGGTGTGAGGAAGGAAAGGCTATTAAAATTTGTCTAACCAGAGTCCACAGTTCAGGATAATTATGAATTATGTTAGTTTTAAGCTAAAATTCCGTGAGCCGATCACTAACCTTGAAAGTGGATTTCAATGTTTCATAAGTTGAAAGTTCGATTAGTTCTTCTTGAATTTGTATCTCTGCTGTCTCAATATTTATAAAAGGATTCATGACCCATTGAGGAACTTCCAACGACAAAATATCCTTAAAACGTTCTGAAAAGTCCATATGTAAAGACTTGAGGTGTTGACAGTAAACTTGTATGTTGTCGAAAGCTATTTCACTGTTTTTGTGCAGATCAGCCAAGACTGGGAACTGGCTGAACTCTTGGTGACCAAAATTGGTCTTCCACAAAGTCAATTTTTTGTATATAATTTGTAGATAAGTTATTGTGTATTGCATAGATTGAGTAGTGACTGACAGTTATTATATGGATTATCAAGTATGAATTATTTTTAGGTCACACCGACACCATCTACAACGTTTTTGCGTGAACCGTTTGCCGCCCCTCTACCACCCAAAACTAGTTCACCACCCCCTACCACCCAAAACTAGTTCACTGTCCCTCGGTGACACTTTACCGCCCACTGAGGGGCGATATTGCCCCCGTTGAGAACCACTGGAATAGATCATATAATGTTTACGCCAGGTTATAACTTCGGTGAAAAACGCCGTCAGCGTGAATGAGTATGCATAAGTTCCAATTTTCATCATATCAGATACACATTGTTATACCCAATTTTTTTTTTTACTTCGTTCTGGTTGTAAATTACTACTAGTATAAGTGGAGTCATACTGAAATATTTATACATTTTATCGAGTCAAATATTTTGGTATTCAAAGTAAATATTTAATCTATTTAACTAGGTTTGTGTTTATATGGTTATTAACTTAAAAATAATGATATGCATACTGCATAGTGAACTGATAAATAATAAAACAAAAATTATTAGTTGTGTATAGACTTATTAATTTCACGCGTAGTATACAGTACAAAAGATGATCACGTATACGCACGATCTATTTTAAAGTCAATACTTACACTCACATTAAACGCGATGTCTGAGATGTTTTTCGATCGACTTGGCGTGCTTGATTTCCCTTCACTACCGCTACGCCATATCATAGTGACATGGGAGAAGATGTAGCTGATTCCGATAATACGAACGATCGACCTCGCAGCGGAAAGCAGTGCCTACTTTTTGTTATATTTCATGTTATAGGTACCCTTTTAAATACAACTAATTACACACAGACTGGTGGGGGGCTCTGTGCCTCCATCCTCTTTCCATTTGAGTAAACATGAATTACTTCATTCTTATTTTATAATCATGCTTAAATTAAAATAATATTTCTAGAAAAGTATATACTTGTATGTAATTTGTATTTGAAAATTAATTCTAATAGGTAGCTATTTTTAGGTTATGTTTATTTTATTTAAATTAAAATTATCATAATGTATATATTTAATCTATTGTATTATAATTAAAGATAAACAAACAGAATTTTTTTCCAAATTACATTTATTTATAATACTTATCAACTATTCAAATAAACATATTACAAAATATAACACATAACAATGAAATAATACCTTCATGATATTCAATTGAAAGTTTATGTGTTTAATTGGTAAGTTAAGTTGTAGATATAACAAATATATAGTGATATAAAACAATGAAAAGGAGCCTAACGTGGTTTCACCGAACTCCAGTTTGGAGCTGAAGTTTTATGATTACCCAAACTTGCCTGTAGGTCCCGCATTTTGAGTCAGGTAGTAGCGGACGTGTGATATTATTTGTCCAGACGTTCACGGGATGATCGAGAGTCCTGTAAACTTAGATATAACATTTTTTCGAAAGTTTATCATGTTTGCATACGTAAAAATATATTCGTTTGTGTGTGTGTGTGTGTGTGTGTGTGTGTGTGTGTGTGTGAATTAGAATTATAGTGGATGAGGTAGAGTCAGGGTACCTAATGATGATATATTATATAATTATATTTTGAGAAAAATACAGGAAGCAAAAAAATATTGCATAATGCTCGATGTGATTAATGTCTGAAATTTAGCGGAAACGAGTAAAATTCCCGAACTATGGAGGAACTTGATAATAATTAGCGTTTCGGACAATGTTGTTCAGTGAAAAGTGAACATATCTAAAGATTAGTGTGGCTTGCTGATGGTAACCCATTAAAGTTTTTTTTCGGGTGCTTCTAAAAAACGAGGTGCATTTTATTATTTTAAGAGTTGGTTGTAAATGACTTGAATTCAGTGATAATGTACAAACTACATGTTGGAGTATAATACTACATAGTTGTACCTATTCTGATTTATATTATATGATAAAAATATAGTCATCGTAGTCATTTCGGTATGTATTAATTGAATTAGTCCACGAACTAAATTCAGTTACATCACACTGTTTTATATCGTCCATTTTCTTTACTTAAACTTCTCAGTTCTAGTGGATCGTGAAATATTTGTATTTTCTTTTTATGTCACATTTTTATGAAAAATGAACTATTTATGCTCAAATTGTCTTAAATTATCATCGAATAAAAGAAGCTATTATCTAATTTTTATTGATCAAAATTTATCGTTACTGATTACGTTTATGGTCATTATTATTATACTACACAGTACACACAGTGCTAAATAATTATATAACCATTATAAAAACAGGGAGTTTTTGTCTCTAAATAATAAATGTACATAGTATAACCAGAAAAAAAAATGGAGAAACACGATTACTGGTGGAATAAATGTATAATACATTTATCCAATATATTCTAATATTTTGAGTAAACGAACATATTTGTTGAAATACTAAATCGCTTTCGGGTATAGTAAAGTTCAAGATGTGAGTTTTTGAGATTTTACCTTCGAAAAGTCCGCTTTTAAAATAACAATTGCTCTCAGTCCACAGTGCTAATTTTAAAATTAACATTCCAGAAGTAACTTCATTCATGAGATCCAATTTCGCCGTACGCGTGTTTCGGGAAAGAATGTTTTTCATAAAATTCGCAACGTCTTTATTTCAGCTCTCCGTACCTCGAGAGAACTGTGTGATCGATTAGACTCGTTGTTTTATTTTATTCAATTTCCCCTCGTCACACGCGCGGCACCCTGCAGCGAATACGAGTGTAAACAGACATCGGCCAAAACAAAACGAAATGTTTACGCACAATAATCGTATATAGTATAAAAATAAGCCGAACAGTTACGTATTACCATTTTTTTGTTTTTTTGTTTTTTTGTTTTTTTTTTTTTTGTTTTGAAGTAGGCGTGTAATGTGTGTTAAAGTTCGGGTGACAGTGTGACGTTCCATTATGACGCGAACGGGTCGAATTGTTTTCGAACTGTATATTATATTATTATTGTACACGTGACATGATTTATATGGATATCAACTAGTCTTCGCGCGTTGCTGATCATCATCACTGGGTCAAGTAGATGGATAAACTCGGCAATCATGCATGTGCGCTGTATGTGGAGCTCACGCGTCTCTCGATCGAATAGCAGCTTCGCGGGAATATTTCGTATCTTTCTTCGATTTGGGCCAGGCGAAATAATATGACAATATTTAAGACAAACTATTATGCTTGTCATCCACGTATGTTGAACAATGTTTAACTGCTGTAGCATAATTAAAAAAATATTTTGAGATGGGTACAAAGTCTTTTTTTGAGTGACCGAAGCCCCGAAATTTTAAAGTTGGTAATTAACAAATAAATAAAATCGTGTTTTCTCAAATCTATGATTATTTTACCGGTATATACAAATATTTGTTGTTTTTTTACCGTACATAATATTATTAAATGTTATCCTACGTGAAGTTAATACTTAATTTACACACTTTTTACTTGATGATGAAGAGTTTGAAAAACTATTTTCATTCTTTTAAAATTTTAATATATATATACAGGGGTGTGCCTAGAAATTTTTTTCGGGGGGGGGGGGGTTCAATATTTTTACTGACACGTACCTATTTTATATATATATATAATATAATATTAAGTAAAACTTTTATTAACAATTATTTTAATTTTTCGGGGGGGGGGGGGCGTTAGTCCCGCTTTGAGGAAAGATCGGTCTTTTTTCTTGCAGCACGATAACGCTCCAGCTCACACTGCGGCGATTGTCACTCGATTTTTGGCCAAAAAAATGGTTCCAGTACTCTACCACGTCCCGTATTCACCAGATTTGAGTCTTCCGGACTATTTCCTGTTCCCAAAGTTGAAAATAGAGCTTAAGGGGCACCATTTTGTCACCATTGAAACGATTCAAGAAGCGGGGACCCAAAAGTCCAAGAACATTCCTAAAGCTGACTTTTCACGGCCCATGGAAAAATTGGGCGATTGTGCAAGAAGGTGTATAGAATGTAATGGTGACTATTTTGAATAAAAATTTGCATAAAACAATTTTTTCCTTTTTTTTTTTGTAACATCAGTAACGTCAGTCTCAAAACTTATGGGACGCATTGTGTTTTTTGTTTCCTCGATCAATTTTTTGGTTGATCGAGGGTAAAGCCGGGGGTACTGAAAAACGTGTTGTTATGACGCTTCCAAGCCGGAAATCAGATCTCTTCACGCCTTCTAGTTTTGAGTATTTTGTTGGATTCACGGGTATTAAGATCGTCGTCTTCGTTCGTTGTTTTTACTACATCGAGGTACCCGACACTGGTGACCCGTTTGTATCGCGCATGAATTTTAAATACGACTGCGACAAGAAGACACCTATGTTGTAAATCCGTTTCTCCGCGTATACGCGCACATTCGTTGTCAAACGTACATAGCAAATATATCATTTAGCTCAAATGCTATTCGTATTATATTTATATATAAGTGTTTATTACGATGATAATCCCGCACACTGATTATGCCGGATTACTGATTCACTTTGAGTGGTGAGGCAAACGCACTAGCCGAGTCTATACACATATAGGTCGTCTCGTGGACTGTGTGTGAACGTGTGCGTGCGTGAAACGTTTTAAAAGAACACAAGAAAGTACGTCGACGAATCAACCAATTAATATAGGTACATTTTTATATTTGATATACAATAAATAATAAGAATTATAGAGTGACATGGAGTCCCGGAAGAGTTACCTTTTCTCTCCCTTTATATCTATCGCATCATAATAAACCTTTCTTTATTCATCAATATGTTTATGTCTCTCCGATTTTGGCAATCAGTGGGTGGCTTTGTGCGATGGACACTTGTGTAACCCATGGGTACCGAAACGGAAAATACCCCTTCGATTGCGAGATCTACTTTTTTCGGACTAAACCAAAAACTTTTTCTGTAATGAAAACGAGTAAACATATAAAATAAATCATTTCCATAAGAAAATTGTATCATATAATTTTAAAATATATGTTGTGACATAAAATGAAACACTGAAAGTATAGACATTTTATATAAACGTGTCGAACATGAAACATTTTTAAATAAAAAAAAAAAAATATATATATATATATATATATAATAAATAAATTAACATCACTCGTGCAGTTATTGAATTAGCAAATACTCGTAATTCTTTCGTTTGTTGACTGCAAAATATAATTACATTTATTTTACGATGTATTTATTAAGAAATTTCATAATTTGTGTAGATAATTGTATTTTAGAGTATTTTAGTTTAGAGTATCTTATATATTTAATTTAGATGATGATTTCATTATCAAACCGTATTATTTTATTGTTGAATCACTGTTCTTTATACATAAAGCTTATGTTTATTTATTTGATATATACAGTAGAGCCTCGATAGTCCGGCTCTTAGGATATTTTTCAAAAATACCTACTGAAATATCTCAGAAATTTTGTGACTATTTTATATAAACTTGATTATTTCCAAATGTTTGGTATTTTAGTTCAGTATTAATAAGGAGCCATTGTAACAAACAATAATATTACTCTACAATGATGGATTACCAAGTTGGCAATGCAATAACTGCATGTGATTTTGAGAGAGTGTGAGTACTAGATAACCGGTATCACATGTGATATAATGTAAATAATATAAATGATTAAGAAATTTATTAAAAAAAAAAAAAAAAGAGTGAGTTGGTGGAAAACTTTTGTCTAGTGCGTGTGCTCTCAAAATATTTCACATTATGCACCAAAATGTACTGGTTGTGTAATTGATATGTTCTATAAGAAAAAAAGTAAGTGAACTAACGAATAATGTATTATTGTGAGTCATGAAAATACGACAAAGAACACTGAAAAAAACTATTTTCATAGATTAATTTAGTGTTTACTTATTTAGTTATTTTTAAAATTTAACTGCGAGTAAAAAAATTACAAATATTCTCTTTCGTAATTTTTTTAGTACTATTATTATTTTACTACGAGAATTTTTAATATTCTAGTAAAATTATCGTATTGTCAAAATGTTAAATATTTGTGAACGTATTAGTTTTTACGTTTTCGTTAATTTCAATTAAATTTTAAGAAATTGTGAAAAAAAATTAAATTTTAATATAAATTTTATTCAAATGAAAATATGAAATTTATTTTATAACTATAACCAATACGGCAATACGCCTCGATTGTAAACATTAAATACTCAAAGTAAAATGTTTTGTTTTTAATTTATAAATTATGAAATGAAAATTATAATTTAGATTTAGTTACAAATTAAAATGCTATAAAATGACTTAAACGGAGAAAATATTATATAATTTTAAATTATTAAATGTAATGTAAGACTGTTAGTTTTGATATTTTAACTGTCGAAAAAAATAAAAAAATAAATGAAATGTACTGATGTCATTACTTGTTTGACAGAAGTATATACTGTATACATTGACATTATTACTGTACATATTTCAGAATATTATATTTTGTAATGATAATTCTGTTATTATAATTTACGTTTTAAGCGGCTCGTATTGTTTTTATGGTAAATTCTTAAGGTGAACATTTGTAAGACGATCAGTGTTAATGTTAGTTTGATATACAAAACGTGCCCCAAGCTCCGAGTACACGAGTGCAGACTGCATTAAAAATTAATGTCGTTAATCTTTATCACTTTTCTTATTTTAAGTTGAAGTCGACTTATACAACTAATCTGTTAGCACCGTTTATTTTTCGGGATCTTTTCATGAACTACATCGATAATTAGTATTGTAACTCTGATATACATGTAATAATGTTGAAAGTGTCTCTAATTGATGTTTTCAGCGACATGCACATTATAATTTATGCAACTTTTATAAAGCTCATATCTAACTATCTAAAGGTGAAACATTTTAGTAATTTCCTAATATAACTTTAACTTCACCAAACTCTCACTTAAATCTCTTAAGAGACTTTTCGACTTACCAATATGTTCCGATATAAAACTCAAGTGCGAAATATTAGGTTTCATTGTTCATCATATTCAGTGCAGTTATTTAAATTAAAAAATGTCAGCAATAAATAATAATACTCATATTGTATATTTATGTAATGGTAATACCCTTTATACGAGTTTGTTATATAAAATTCCGGTTGGTCTTTTCTTTTTTTTTATAACATTATAGAATACTCTGTAGTTGCAATTAAACATTATTTCAATTTTTAAATCAAAACAAAATAATAATTCATACTTAGATTTATATTTTTTAGAAACGCAATGCATAAATTTATATGATTTTATCAACGAGATTAATTAAATAACATGAATACTAGTAGAATTGTCGAGTTAGGATATTGTGCTGTTTTTTAGTTTTCATCTATTATTCACAAATTGGTTTTGTAGAGATACTTAATTTGATTTATTTAGATATTAAGGTCTATAGGTTCATTATTTATAGAAGATATTTTACACCCCAGAAGTATACTGCCCTCCTAAGCCCTCCTGGTAATTTTTTTTTTTTAATTGAGCAGTATCAAACAAACGTACCTATACTAAAGAAAAAAGTAGTAATACTAACTACATCGTAATATGAAAATGTTGCTTAGTATTAGTTCACATATGGTATTTTAATTTAGTATTGATAATAATTTTACAGCAGATTAATAAGAAAACTTATTTTTCTCGAAATTATTACTATGTTGCTTACTGCCTTTTGGCTTAGGCGGGCAGTATATTCAGCTAATTTATAAAATGGCCAAGTGAGTGTCCCAATCCATAGAATGGACAACAATTTACCGTTTTCCTGAATTTGACCACAAAAGGCTTTTCATTTTATGAACTAGCCTCTAATTTTCTTAGAATTATGATGAAATAGTTAACATTAAACATAATTTAACGAAAATTGATTCGTACCTACCATTTTGCGGTTGAAAAAATAAAGTTCAAAGGGTTATGGCGAGAAGACGCTTCTAAAGTCGTGTAGATGTAGTGTACGTGAGAATGTAATATCAATATAGTACTTTTCCTTGATACAGGGTTTTAAAAAATTTCATCACGTTTAAGATACATAAGAAAATAATTGTTTTTTGGTTGAAATATGTATTGATCATAGTCAGTTTGTTTATCGGCTGCAAAAATAATCTATACAGGTGTGCCAAAAATGAACATGAGTTTTTTTAATACAAGTTTAAAAACACAAGTTTAAAACACAGTCTTTTTTGAAACAAGAAGTTTTGAATATTTTTAAAAAAAAATTGTCTTTTTTTGTCAAACGAAAATTTTCTGAAAGTTAGTCGAAAATTGATGAAGTATACGAGTGGTTTATTTTTAATATTTGATGAAAAATTAAAAATATAATATGACTTTACTCATATACTAACGATACTACAAAAATTAAAAGCCGCAACGCAGGGTTTTTTTTATACGCGTTTATGTAAAATACGAGTATTTTAAAATTTTTACGTAATCAACTTTTTTTTACGTCAATTTTTAACATTAAACATGTATTTAAAGAAATTTTTCTATTCAAATGGTATATTTTAATTCTAAAGTTTTGCTCAGAATCGTTTAACTAAAGAAATGATCCATCATTTATTTAAATTCAATACACCCATTCCCATTAACTTGTTCGAGCAGCGGAGAATACCCCATGGGTCGGAATACGAACTTTTCTTATAGTAAGTATATTTAAGTTTCACAAATAAAATAAATAAATACATATTTAAGTTATAAGTTAGGTCTTAGGTATATGACTGAATCATCTTATTTTCTTGTGGCCAATATATAAAACGTGTAATTATATTTGTGCGCATATAGTAGTATGTGTTTGGACAGAAATAATTAGTTTGTCAATTCCTTGATATGGAAATTCGAATTCGGGCTATATACGTATGATTACATCACTATAATATACGTGTCTACATTTAACTTATTTTGTGTCTGTAATTAAGTCATAGTCATTATACGTAACACAAAGTTTAGGTAATGAAAATCCTGATTTTAGATTACAAATTAAAACGGCGATGCCTTTAATGACAGTTAATCGTTAACAACATTCTATACCATCGTTTGAAAATAATTTATAGGGAGAATACAAACATGAAAAGATACATCCTGTTTGGATAAGAAAGAAAATGTATATTTTATCGTTGGAGGAAGGTATAATGACGTCAACAACGTTTCTTCTCAAGATGCTAATTATTTTAAGGGTATTGGTCAACGGTAAAATTATTCGTTTGTTTAGTTTGTATATTTTAGTTAGATTTTGAGTAAAACGAAGAATTTAATGGTTTTACAATGCCATATTTATTTTTTCTATGTGTATTATCATTGTATTGTTTGGTATTGGTGATCCAACTAAATTGATAAGGAATGTCATCTATGTATAGTTGATATTTTAAACTTGAAAAGAGTAATTTTTCTCCATTTTCAATAGTTTTTCTAGTGTAAGGAAATAGTACCTACTGAAAACTAAGAAAAAAACAGTACAATATGCCGTAGACGAGGTTTTCATAAATTAAATTTCGATATCTAGCTTTTCTAGAAACTTGAAATGTTCACCAATCATTGTCATCAATACTTCTAAATAGATTTCAGTGATTACACAAAAGTTAAAAAATTGTATAACTTCTTTGATAATTATAAAAGTATATTAGAAATATTGAAATATTCGTTTTTATCTAATCAAGTTTAAAATTTTGATACATTTTATTAAATAAATAGCTCTGAATTTATTTAGCTCTTAAAAATTGTTATTCAAGAATTTGTTTTGTATGCGTTTTACATACAAAATTACAGACAAAAATAAATAATATTTTCACTTGAAATAGCGATTTTTTTTCAATTAAAAGATATGTTTAAGAATTCATGAATTTGGAGATGCGGGTCATTTGTAAGAGCATTAAATGATGTTTCTGGTTCTGAAGGGACATAACAAGGTGCGACTTTGGTGCAGAAGTTTTCGAACCAGTCATCGTTGTGGGGATGTGTGGAAGGTTGTATGCAATTACGAAAGCGTTTAGCTGTATTCCAAAGTGATTTGATGGATGAGGAGGGATATTTAAATAATAATATATTATATTACACTGAAGCTTTGCTCAGAATCGTTTTCTACTGAAAAAATGAGTCATCATTTCTTTAAAACTTAATACATTCATCACCAATATCTTGTCCGAGGACCGAAGGGACGAATGACGAACTTGTACCACCATCATCTCACTTACCAGCTTTTTTTTTTGTGTGTTTTAGCTTTCAAGTGTCTAAAATATAAATACGGACAAACGGATTATTTTTACGGGTGGAATCGTTTTCAGGCAAAATAAACATTCAGTTTTTGGCCAACATCTCTTTACAGCCGTTCCATGTTGTCTATTTTCAGCCAGTACCTAAAACATTTTTAAGTACTAATGATAAATAATGATTATTATTTCTAGTTGTGAATGTTGATATGTATACATTTTACATAAAATAAATAAAAGCGTATGTTCGTGAACAAAAATCACCATATTCATAGTTATAACGAATATCGAAATATATGATACAAATAAAATGCAATGTATATGTGTAATAACTGTATTTTATCAATTATTTTGTAATTATATATTTTAAATGTGAAACTCTACCTCTTTGATAGTGAGATTACATGGCATGATTTTTTTTTATCATATCAAAACTTGAATGTCTTAAAGGAAGTTTTGATTTATCTACGCACTTTTAAATTTGATATAAATCTCAATTTTGGGTAGTTTACCCACATGAATAAAAAAAACCTCAAGACTAGATAAAAATGCCCTCTCTGTAGTTTCAATTAGATGAAATGTTTGATCCAATGCTGGATGTAACAACTTTTGGACCACAATATCACTACCAGAAAATGTGGTAGCATACATAAAAAAACACATCGTTGTGTAATAACTCAAAAAAATAACGGGGGTTGCGTCGACCTTTTTTAATTAAAAGGAAATTTATATGTTTTGAATTAAGACTTGTCGGCTAGTGTCAAAACCTCGCTTTATGGATTCCTATTTAAAGACCTTATAGTGGGTATTACCTTTTTCCTTTCGGAAAGACTGATGTTATATTTAATGTATTTTATTTATTTTCTTATGGCTCATATATGATTTTTGTCTTTCTTACTTCTCTTAGTTTTTATAGAAAGTTTGTTTTTACACTCTTTTATTTAATTATCTTTTATTTCTCTTATTTCTTTATTTAATTATTTTTAATTATTTCATTTCTTTTTATTTGATTCATTTAAATCTTTTCTCTATTCTTCTTATTCAATTCTTTTTTAATTATTGTCTCTTTTTTTTTTAATCCTTTTAATTCTCTTCTATTTTTTTCGTATTTAATTCTTTTAATTGTTTTCTCTTTTTTTTCTTATTTAATTTTTCTAATTGTTTTTCTCTTTTTTCTTATTTTAATTCTTTCTCATTTTTCTCTGTATTTGTTTTATTCTCAACTACTTTGGAATGAATGATTTTTCTCACCTTCTATCCGGCTGGTTAATTTATTTTATTTTATTAAATTATTATTATTTTTCAATTCTTACCTGGCTGCAGTTCAGTGTTGTTGCGTGATCGACCAGGAACTCCGATGAAATTCTACAGAGCGAACCTCTTGACCGACACGAGCGTGTAAATGTTTATGTTTTCGGAATGGTTTTCAATAATCTTTGCGTGAGAAAAAATCTCCACACACACACATAGATATTATAAGGAAATAAAAATACTGTTATTTTTATTCTCAAAAATAGCAAGGAAAGACCTACACAATCCTATAGCGAGAGTGTATGAAAAGGCGGTATATTTGACTTGGTCTGAATACTAGTCACTTCCCAAAAATGCATGAAATCATTCTTTGGGGAGTGATTAGTAAGTGAATAAAGAAAAAAAGTGACTCGTTTGTTTGTAAACTTTTGATTGTTATTATTTTGTGTAGTCCTTCCCTTTTCCCCGTATATAAATATTTGTTGTAATAAAAATGATATTGACAATATAAAGGAGGACCTGGTTCATTTTTAATGATTATGCATGGCTGCATGTTCATTTACAGTGAAAAATGTTTAAAAGATCAGGAGTTACATTTTGTCGATTCTTGGAAAAGTGTATTATTAATATGAATATTTTATTTTTTGAAATTTGGTATTTTTATGTACTATGATGCAATAATATGATGCTTGCAACACTTTGCATGTATCATTACTCATTACAATTGTAAAACAAGTACATTCTTTGTTTTACCCATTATTTAAAATTGAAAACTCAGGTGCAGTTTACTTGTTTGATTTCGTGTTTACCTGTGCTTTGAACGCAGTTTATAGTCGCCGGACCAAAGTATTTCCCATCACCATTGTTTTATTGATTTGTTTTATTGACATATTTTAACAACTGTGCACGTTTGATGCATATTTTAAGACTTTAAAAGACACGAAATCTCGAGCCCTATTTATGACAAATAACGTAGATTAGTAACTAATCAACTGTTGTATACACAGGAACGTTTATAGTACGCTTGATAGTAAATTACAACACAAGTATAACAGTGAAAACAAAAAGCAAAAAGATTATGCGGTCAACAGGCTAAAACGCTGTTACAAGAAAAAAAAAATCGCAGGCGCCATAAACGCAGGCAGCGACAGACAATCATTGTGACAGCACGTGCAGTCGCAGGTCGATTTCGTGGCGACGCGACGTACGCGTCACTATGGCAACGGTCGGCAACTGGCGGACCGCGGTCCAAATCCGGACCGTGGAAGGCAGTGATCTGGACCGTCGACATATCTTTCTTTGATAGTTTAACAAGTACGTTATTTTAATTTCCTTCGTGATTATTAAGACTTCGTTTTGTAAAACAGTTGTTTTATAAACAATTAGACAACAAAGTTAACGGATTCTCACCTTGAGCCTTGAGAACATATTGTTTCGTATTAGATGTTCTACAAGAGTTCCCGATTTCAAGTTACAAGCCAAAGACAAGAAATGCGATTTCTCATAATACAACATCGCAAGGCATGTGTACTCTTCAAATAATTTTAACATTTTAGGAACTATTGAATAATGTAATAAAATTAATTTTTTTTTCTACGGACCCCGTTTACGTTTTATTTTAGTTTTCCGGACTCCAGTAGAAATCACTTGCCGACCCCTGCTATATAGCATTATTTACACTATCTAGTGAACCGACGATGATGGAGATCGAAAATCCTTGCGACGGCCGCTCCAAGCTGCATGTCGGTCGGCGGCCCGGCCCTCTTTTGGGTCACGTTCCTGGACGGATCGGAGGCCCTTCTGGCCGCCTTCACCACCACCGACCTCGCGTACGGAACTTTTGTCGCCATCGTTCAGCCCATACGCATTGTGGCCGCTTTTAGCCATAACTTCATTATGGTTTGGACCATCCATTTCACGTCTGTAATTTTCTCCATACCCGGAACGACTCCACCGTCGTGGGACGGCCTCCAACATTGCTGAACCAGCCTCCATCGCCGCTGGAACGACCTCCTTGGCAGCCTTCTCGACACGTTCAGAGTCACTGGATTCTGGACGCATCCGGCTACTACAACTGTGAACTAGTGACGTGCAAGATTGGACGGTTGTCTCTGTCAAACTTTTGGGCGGAGAGAGAACTATTTCTCGGTGTGAAACGACTTGTCTATAAATTAAAATCTTATAATATGCGATAACATATTATGTTATTGTTGTTGTGTTTTTATGATGTGAATGCGTCTTGCTGGTATGCAATATGTATGATCGATATCGTTCACAGCGAGCAAATCACGACCATGTTGAAAATATGATTTTATTTACTCATCATATTTAATTTTTTTCAATCAGAACTCATAATGAATTGAATTCCAAATTTTTTTTACCAAATATTTGAAACATAACGGTGTATACATAGTATGTATTACATACCCCAAGTTTTATAAATACTAGGTTGACTAAATTTTTTTTCCGTGTTTCTAGTTGCGATTCGATAACAGCTTAAAACCCTTAACTATAATCGCTTGAATGTTGATACTATTTCAAAATTTACATTGTAGTACAATACGTTTGAGAATTCACTCAAATAAATGAACATTATATATGTGTATATAAATATATATATGTGTGTGTGTGTGTGTGTGTGTGTGTGTGTGTGTGTGTGTGTGTGTGTGTGTGTGTGTGTGTGTGTGTGTGTGTGTGTGTGTGTGTGTGTGTGGGTGTGTGTGTGTGTGGGTGTGGGTGTGGGTGTGTTTGGGTGTGTAGGTGTTTTATAATAATAACTCAGTAACAAGAGAAATCGTTAGATATTCAAGAAAATGTAATGATTTATTATGAAGTGGAAAATACGAATGGAAATTCTTCAAATTAAAAAGCATAATATTCCTTAATAATTTATGTCAAAATTCAAAACATTTGTTGTATGTTGGATATGCAGAATTCAATGATAAATATTTTCCAATGCATTTAACATAAAGAAATGTATACCGGATTTGGAATTCAAAATTGTATAAGGTTATGATGACTTGAGTGATATATTTTAACAACAAAATGAAGATCAATTAAAAATACCGTAAAAAAAATAATCTGTTGAAGGCAGACAAAGTTTCGACGCATTCGATTTAACTTAAATTACGCTGAAACAAATATAAACTCCGAAACCCCAGCATTTTCTATGAATCAGAAATTTCATAATATAATGTATGGTAATTTAAACAGGTCATTTTTCTTTATTCTAGCTACTTTTTCGAAGTATGTATTTGGAAAAATACCCAAAAATTGAGTAAAAACGGTTACATTTGGTGTAGACGTGGATGTCATAAAATACATTTTTGATATATCAATAAATGAAAAAATAATAGTGTTAGACATATACAATTTTTACCAGTTATAAAATTGAACTTATGCAGAATTGACAAAATAATCAAAAACATTTTCATTTTCAAGCTATAATATAGAAGTTTTGAATTATTGAAAATATCTCGTTATTTAGAAGTTTTTATCTAATATAATTTTTAATATTTGATATAAAAACTTAAAATCATATCTTACCCATATGGTTAACTAACAATACTGAAAAAATTTCAAAAAAATTTAATCAGGATTTTTTCATACGTGTTTCAAATAAGAATTTGAAAGGAAATTATTAAGTACATGTAAATTAGCAATATTTTTGAAGAAAAACCTAATAAAATTTGAAACTGTTAATCTGGTAAAAATTGTCTTCAACTAATAGATTCATCATGTACATTATATTCATATCTATAGTTCGTGTTTTATAAAGATTAACTCAATAAATAATTTGTTTCTTGCGTTTAAATTTGAGATTACTGACTAAATAACACTTTTTATATAAAATGTCGAAATAATTTATACTTGTATTTCATAAAATTTGTAATTTCTGGTTTTAAGATCTGACATTCATGTACAAGCATCTTTATTAGTAATTTCTTATGCATTTTTATGGCTGCGTTAATTTTTTTCATTTAAGGTAGAAATGTCAAAATACGATGAAGTGGAACATATTTTAATTCACTTATATTATTAAATCTGCATGAATTATTCGTGTTATTATTCCAGAACTTTTTTACTAAAACTTGAATATTGCATCAACTATTTATCATAATTGATGAGATTTTTTTTGAAAACCTAACTAGTAGATACTAAAATTATTATTTTAATTTAGCTCAGAATATTTTTCCAAAAACAATGATTTATCTTTGATTTGAAATTTAAAATAAAATCAAACTACACGCATCGTTCAATTATCGTGAAAATATGTCATCTCAAGTTCTTTATACCTATCATCATTATCTTGTACGAGAAGCGAAGTTTACCAAGCGAAGTATCTCCTGTCTTTTTTTTTTTATCATGTGTAAAAACTCAAAATGGCTCGGCTGTTAAGGGACACCGATGAAAATGGGAACCGCCTAATTTTCACAAATATTATTAAATCGACATGGATTATTGTGTAAACTATTTTCGTTAAAGACGAGATAATAGTACCAATAATTTATCATAGGCTCAAAATATCTAATAAATAGTAATTTGTTATTTTATTAGGTAACTTTATCACTTTAAGATTATTTTCCGAAAGCAATGATTAATCATTGGTTTCAAATTTCATATATATATATAGAACATTACTCATACCACCATTATCTTGTTCGAGGACCAAAGTGATAAAAGAATAATATTCACCATCATTACCTTAATGGTTGCCGCACACTAGATCGGAATGGAACGGAACGGAACCGTCCGATCGGATCGGAACGGAAAAATTAATAAAAATAATTTTAAATGAGGTCCCGCACACTAGATCGGATCGGATCGGAAACGTCGCGTCGGATCGGATCGGAACGCGACCGAATTGTTTGTCGACAATATTTTGACGGATCCCGAAGCATTCCGATCGCAAACGCATGTGCACTGACACGGTCACCTTAAGGTCATCATCGTTTTGTACTTTTGTAGTTGTGAACACAATGAAAACTGAAAGTCTACAACAATAAACTTTTTTACTATAAACATTTTCAATATTTTATGATACAAATAACTTTGACACAAACAATTATGTCAACAAATATGTCGGATGAAAAACTTATATGTGAAGTGCAGAAATATTCATATTTATATGACATTAGTCATAAATACATTACGACTCCGTCATGAAAGAAAATGCCTGGGAAGAAATTTCAGAGACCCTAAACGAACAAGGTAAATTCTTTATGATTTAATATACATATAAATTAAAACAGCAGAAACATATTTATATAGAACTCTGTTTCTTTTTCCCTTGCCAAATGTATGCTATGAACCCACTGTCTTTTTGTCGTATATTTTTCGTTTTCTTCAGCTTCTGACAAAAGAGCTAGTGTGAATATCATGTCTTCTTCGTCACTACTTGTATAACTCATTATAATATAATATTTTATAAAACACTCGAAAATATTCAAAATAAATAATTTAGCAATAAGCTTTAGTTCGACCGTCGAGCGTGAGCGATGAGATCAAAATGACCAATTAGTATATAATATGGCCGCGGAATTCCGACTGGTTCCGACACAGTGTGCGGACAAAATTCATTTCCGTTCCGATGGTAAAAATTCGTTTCCGTTCTGATGGTAAAAATTCGTTTCCGTTCCGATCAAGTATGCGGCAACCTTAAAGGCTTTTTAAGTTTTTTAATTGTATTGCATAGAATGTATTGTATTTGGTTAGGTTATGATTACCGAATAATAAAATCTATTTTAATTTTTTTTCTTTTGTATATTATTTAAAATATATCAATGATGTTACTGTATGAAAAACATAGTTATAAAATGTATATAATACTTTAATCTTAATACTCAATTGGTACACCAAATGAATAATCATTATCGATTACAATGTTATTATAAGTATAGTATTTTCTGTATGTGTTGATGTGTTGCGTAGCTTGTTGAATTGTTTCAGACAAATCAACCATTTTTTCATATCGTTAACATTATTAGTTATTAGTTATTACTCATGAAATAAATGGTGTTACTAATTTCAAATATTTTTGAGCAAGTTTAAGTTGCAGAAAAATTAAAGATTTTTATCACGTAACAATTTAAAATAAATCAATTTAATGATGTAAACGTAGAATGGATGTGTAACTTGATTGCTTAAGAAAAAATTGAACAATTGTGTGCTTTGGAAATTCACCTGAAATACATTCATTTTATTTAAAAATACTAAAATAACACATAAAAAGCCAATTACTTGATGGTGTTTATTCCCGAATTTACTATATTTAGTGAAAATGCAAATATGATTGAAAATATTATGGCTTTAGTAACGTTACATTTGATTTAACAGCATAAAAAGCATTTCATTTAAATGTATACTTTTTTATTTATTATTTTTTAATAGCTATACTGTGACTTGTTAAACGTAAATGAATTATTATATTTGTAAGTATAATAGTGACTTATATTGCATAATATATTAGTAGCAATTGTTGTTCTTATTACGTCATAATATATATGAATCTGCATAATAGTTTTAATAAAAACTGGGGTAAGTTTTCTTCAATTGGACAATTTTCGCTGAAATTTTAAAGGGGCTTTACAAAGGCCATTTGGTATTTCTACAAATATTTAAAAAAATAAATCAAGAATTAACGACTTCGTAAATATGTATACATCTTACATTTATTATTTTTACTTCTTAGAAATAAAATAAAATAATAAAACATTGTACCAAATATTATGTTTTGAGTAATTTTTATTTTTACTTATAGAAAAATTCTAACACTCATCTGAATTTTAAAAAAACCCAGTTTATACGAAATAATCTTCTCTTACTGTAACCGTAGATTGTTGATGTGTTTATCGTATGATATATATATATATATATATATATATATATATATTTCATATAAAAATGATAATTAAATCGACATAGATTATTCTGTAATTATTCAAAAACTTGCGTTGCTTTAGACTAGAACATTTAATCAGTACATTATTTAGTTATCTTAGAATTTTAAATTATCTAAAAGAATATTAATCTAATATTATCTTTTAAGCTCATTCAAAATTGGTACTCTAATTTTATGATTGATTGTCAATTTTTAAATTCAAGATAATATTATGACACAATACATAATCGTATGCCAGATGATTTAATTATACAAATTATCTAGACACCTAAATGGTATATACATCTACTATACCAATGTCGAAGGACAAATTTCCACCATCATTATTTTACTGTCATATTAATATTTTTTTAAATACTTCTACATGTATTCGAAAATTGATTAATATTTTTTTTGTTAATGATTTAGAAACTTAATATTTTTCCGATTTAAAAAATCGATTTAGAATGAGTTTAACTAAAACATTTGCTGGAAGTTAAAATGGTTTGGTTAAATGAAATAAACAAATGAAAAAAAGACAACATTTTAAAACTATTACGTCATAAATTTAAACACTTCAAATGAATTTATCAATGAAAAATATTTATGGTATAAATATTATTAGAATATAATGTAAGTTGTAGTTTCTCACATACACAGTACATTAAAAAAAAAAAATAATAATAATAATAATTATAATTAAATAATAAATATGTTTTCTTTAACTATGAACTAAAATGCACTCACATCCTGAAAATATTTATTGACAAACGTTTATTATACATAAATAAAATTAATATTTATCACTTTAAACAAATTAAATAAAATTATTTAAAATATTATGAACTAAACGTAATTAATTGATAATCCCTTTACTGTGAATGGTCAATGATTTTTGGTATTTTCTCGAATTATAATAAAGAGAATACTTTTGGAAATTAGATAATTGAGTTATAATTATAGCTTATACCCCAAATCATTTGTAATTTATTGCTAAAGCAAATTTTATAAATTTACAGACAGAACTAACATTAATCTATAAATGTTTTAAAAGAAAAACCTATTTTTTTTTTATTATCTTATTAATTTAAGTAATTGTTTTTATTAGAAATGATCAAATTCCATACACATTTCGTGATTTGCATAGGTACCTAATAATTGTTTTATACAATTCATTATTTGTATATATTATGATTTTAATAGTGTACATTGTATTGAAACTTGGTTTTGTAAATACCAAGTAATTAGAAATGTCATACATCGTTTAACTATGGACTTAAAATCTAAAAATATTAAGTATATAATTGTTTTATCAATAGAAGTAATATATTTTTTTTTTATCTTTCATACAGAGTTATACCATTTTTAGGAGGAGGACTAGGACAACACAAAATATTATTTTACGTGTTTTAATATATTTTTCATATGACATTTCGGGAATGTTCACTCCTTGTTCTATTTTGACAGAACATCAATTTTTGAACAAGAATTATTAAATAATAATTGCTAAATAACGTAAATCGATTATAAACGTGCCCAGTGAGTTGTGCATCCGACGGCATTATGAATTTGTGATCCCACGATGTTTTCGGCAGATAAAGCGGCTGCTTATCATCGGATTTCCGTAAGCTTTTATGTGCATAAAATAATACTTTATTATCGACACGAACGACAAAACATCCGGAAATTTCACACTGCATGGTCGTGATTGTTCACACGGATGAAAGTGGCTTAATACTGTGCGAACGTCTGATAGCCGTACGTAAGAAGTCAGGTGTCCGAAACTCTGGTTTAGTTATTTACATGCTAATATTATATTATATACACATTACACATACTATTATCTACATGTTAATAAATTGGATGATAACTGCACGAAAATAAACTGTGGCGTGTGTGTGTGTGTGTGTGTGTGTGTGTGTGTGTGTGTGTGTGTGTGTGTGTGTGTGTGTGTGGTTCGTGCATGCGTCTACGATTCGTCAGACTGGTGGTGTCGTTCACTTGAGTAGTCGTGCAAACAGGTGGTGCAGGAACAACGCTACCACCGAAGACATTATCATACCACCTCGGACATGCGGCGACGGCGAGGCCGCGCTGGACTCGAGTAGCAACTGCTGCACGCCGGCTAGGGATCCGTCGGGCCGGACGCCGACGACGCGCGGCTCATCCGGCAGCCGCAGCACGTGAGCGAACAGCGAGCACAGGTCGACGTTGTCGAACGGCTGCCCGGTGAAGTTCTGCTTGAACGCTGGACCGGACGCTATGAACATGGCGCGCATGGCGGCCTCGGTGTTGTCGTACCCGTGCGCGCCGACTTTGAAATCCGCCGGACCTGAAATCATGGCAAAGTCAACCGTCGATCGTTAAGTAAGGGCCGTCGAAATATTCCGTGGCGGGACCTGTCCGGTTCACATCTCGATCCCGGAACGCCGTTGTGGTTTAAAATTTGAAGTGGTCAGAGGAAGGTTGTGTCAGTTGAGAGACTTAACTCATAGTTGAATGTTTATAACATTAGTGGATAAGACAATTTACGAATAACTACGTTTACTCAAGTAATTTATTGTATCATTTGTGCGGTGATTGATGATTACCAGGTGCGTAGCCAGGATTTTCTGATTTGGGGGGGGGGTTGCCAAAATTCGTTAGTAAACTTACCTGTATTTATATTAATCCCTGAAAGGTTAGCATTACTCCATAAAGCAGACATTTTTTTACTCAAATGTATAAAATATAAATAACTTAAGCATTGACATTATATAGGTACTATATTCACAAATATAAAGATTTATAATTTATACTAAACCTTTTTACTAATTAAAGTATAAAGTATTTATAATTAGTTTTATAATATTTCAGTTTATTTTTTTACTTAATTTTTTTTACCTTTTAAGAAAACTCAAATAGAGAACACGATAGCTGGAAAAATAATTTACAAAATACAGACTTAGTTACTAAAGTATATTTTTTTTTTGTGTATAAGTAGGTACTAGTTTATAATATAAAATTAATTAAAAATTAAATGCCCGAAAACCAAGATAATTTTTATACGATTAAATCTTTATATTTTATCAACGTTTATAATTTTACTAATACAAATTATATAGAATATAATCAAAACTTTTATTAACGAAATATTTGATGGCGAATGAAAAAGATGAAAGATGATGAAAGATTTTTTTTTGGTCAGAAACTAAAAAAAAATGTCAGTATCAAGTTTAAAGTTTTTCAATCTCGAAAAATATTTTTGCCATTTTTTTAAGGGTTTTCAAAACCTCATTGGGAGGGGTTGTGGCCTGATTTATATGGAATATGCACTGGTTATATTGGTCGATGTGGAAGGATATTTTTCGATGTATAAAAATATATTAGCCCAATAGAATCCAATTCGATGCGTTTTAATGAAAGTAACTTGGCCAAACATATGGTCGTAAATTCATATTCAACATTTAATTTAATTTATAATTTAAAGTTATTTTTTAGAATTAAATTAAATAAATGCTTCTTTTTGCTTTTTTTGGCTTCTTAAAATGTTTTTTTAAGGATTTATTTTGCTACAAAATCCGAGCCCTAATTATAATGTGCATAGGACAACTGTTGAAAAAACATTCTGCACTAAAAATGAGAACGAAAAAGATTATAAATTTGGAAAAATTTAAGAACTCTAAATAGATTGATATAACTGTAAAATAACAGCACGCGTACCGTCATCGAAATCATTATAAAACAATATTTAACACGTATGTATGTAGCGGAATTTGTATCATAATATTATTATATTCATATCTATAATTTAACTAGATAAAACGTCGATTGAAAGACATTTGTTTTAAGTGACTTGCTTTATACTTATAATTTTCAGAAGATCCAAAAAACGAATTTATTTTAATTTTAAACAACGCAGTATAACATTTGTAGTTTTAGAGATACATTTTAAACTTTTTTCGCAAATTGAAATATAAAAATTAATCTTTGAAATAGATAGAATTTTATAGATTAATGGATTTATTTAATAAAGTCATGAATTATGTGTTGATATTTTTTAAATATTTAAATTTTAAATTTTAAAATATACGTTTACAATAAAAATATTCGTTTATTTAAATGTAAGCAATTATTGATCGTAAGTATTTGTCAATTTTTATATTTTTATTATATTTAATAAAAACGTCACATTCTGCGCACAAAATAAATGTTAGAACTAAGTATCAAATTTTGGCGCTTATAACGCATTTCTTTCATACCTATTAATATATAGCTATGCTTGTTTCAGTCTAAATGTTCACTATTGATTCATATTATAAAACAATGGCATTATTTCATAGAAAGGATTTGAAAATGTTGTTGAGTAATGTGGTGTCATTACGGGTGAGGGGTATTATAGGGAAAGATTAGCCCCCGTGAACTTTTTTTAGGCGTCGAGGAACAATCAATTTGAATCCAATGAAGTTGGTTTTGATTTTATAATTTCATAATAATAATAAGCTTGAATCATTTTTAAAAAAAATGAGTTACTTTATTGGATGAGTACATGTTGATTTAACATAACAAGTGGCTGGGCGATGCAAATAATAATGTATAATTTTTGGAAGGCATAGCGTCTTCGCGTACCGTTGTTTAATATTTTTTTGGCCCTTTAGGGTCTAGGTAAAATATATACATGGTACGCCCTAGTCATGAAATTGCTCATTTCATATAATGAGCAATAATTTGAATGGATAGTCCATTTCATATACTGGGCATTTTTTTATTCTTTTCTGCACAATACATGAACTGGATACTAAAAACCTATGCAGTTCATGAATTGGATAATTAATAGATAGATATTAATAAACAGATCACACGTAGGTGATATTGTCTTGGAAGGTACTATTCAATTATAATTTAATTTATTTTAATTTTATTATTTGCAAATTTTAATTTCACACATATATAATTCAATCATAAAATATTAGTATTTTTAAACTTCAAAAAAAAAAAAAAAATAATAATTAAATGAATAAAAATACGTGATAACTACAATAAAAATGTTAATATTTAAATTTAATTTTTTTTCAAATTTAAGTTTTATACGAAATATAATCATAATTTTACCTATATTTAACTTATATCATAATCTTATATTATGTTATCTAAATGACTAACTCTATAATCAGTATTGTTTTAGATTTATCCGAAATCATATGAGTACGTTAGTAAGTATACATAATATGAGTAAAATTATTGTCAGTATGTGATCACTTATTAATTATAAGTGATAGTTTACATAAGTATTTTTGAGGTTATGGTATTTTCGTTGAAATTCATATACGAAATTACTTAAAAGATCTAGTACTGAAATATTTTAGTATTAAGAAAAATTAAAAAAAATTAAAATTAAAAAAAAAATGTATAAACGTGTCCAATTTATGAGTTGTGCAAAAAAGAATTTAAAAAAATGCCTTGTTCGTGAAATAACCGCATGGATTGTTTATTTCATGAACTGAGCAAAAAATTGCCCATTTCATGAACTAAGCAAAAAATTGCCCATTTCATGAACTAAGCAAAAAATTGCCCATTTCATGAAATAGACAATTTCACGTCTGGGATGTAACATGTGTAGGGCATTGACTGTGGGTCATCTATGACACCAATGTATTAAGAAACTTAGCTAGTTTCACCAACAAATAGGTTTTCTCCGACGAATTTTATGTTTAAAAATGTTTAATATAATTTAATATTATATTTAATTTTTAAAAATGTATACTTTTTTCGTGTCAACAGTAATTAATTTTATATTGATTTAGTTGTTATCACTTTAAGGTTTAAATTGAAAACAATCTAAAATAAACTTTAAAAAGTAATGTTAACGATAACAAAGACAACCATGAGTTATATCAATAAACATATTTTTAAAACCAATATTTAAAGTGTCAAGTTCGTTATTTATTAGTTGATACCTGAGATGAAATACTAACCTTTGGTTTTCAAAATCGATTCGAATAGATCGTACCAAAATGCGTAACCCGGTTTAGCCAACAGGTAAATCATTCCATCCAATACTGTTGTGTTTTTCATATGCCAACGGTCTAGAAGCTCGTCTTTTTTATACACGTCAAATGTACCAGATTTCTTAGCTCCTCTTGTTAGATTGTTGTAGACTTCATCAAACATAGCTGTAAACGATATTATCTGTTTTAACTGACCACAAATTCGATGTTAGACAATAATCTTTAAAACCATATTTACAAATATTTGGGCGTATAGACGCATTGGGACCCGTAATAATTGCTTTGTAAGTATTGTTGGACACATAGTCGTCCAAATATATAATTCTGTCGAATGTAACTGTGTCCATTCCATGGTCACTAAGGATAATTAGATTTATTTCGTCTTCCAATTTTTCATTTTTTATTTGTTCGAGTAAGTATCTATAAAACAAATTTACCATTTTCAATTTTAAAATAATATTTGTTTTGGTTTTGTGACATTAGATTTCATGATTTATACAACGTCAAAATGTATTGCATAAAAAACAGTTTCATGTCTTTTCAAACCAAATTTAAAACTTAAGTTAAATTTGTTATTTTAGATCTATTCCATTCTATATTCATAAAATGTTTAAAAATTCACTTATAGAAAAACATTTGCTTTTAAATTATTTGACTGACGAAGTTAATTACTTTTCGATTATAAAGTACTAAATTTTTCAGTGGTAAAAGAAAAAATTAATTTTGGATTTAAATAAGATTTTAACATGACTTATTGATTAGGCATTTAAAAAAATAGATGACAAATTGAATAAATATTGAAAAATACAACATATATTTAAATCACAATTACTTGACTGTGGCATCTACTCTTAAAATTTGATCTTGTACTTCATGTGAACCAATAACCATATGACTAGTATTATCTGGTTCTTCAAAATACGCCAAGACAAGATTCGCTGGTTTTTTTTCATCTTTGATCCAGGCCATAATTCTATCTATACGATCATTCCACGTTAGTGTGCTAAACATAAATTCATTATTATTATTTTATTTTTTTTCAGTACTGTAATTTCGAGAGAGGTTTATAAAATTAGTCATCTCGCGTACTCACAATGGTCACACACACATAGAGAGAAGTTATTTTTATTATTTTAAAATAAATAATCAAAAACATTAAATTGAAAACGATAAATTTTTCTGATAATGCGATGTCTACATCGTTTCTCGGTTGTTTAGTTATAAATCTAAAATAATAGTACTAGAAGTTTGAAATGTTTACTAATTATAAAATGCAAAGGACTTGCAGCTGTAAAATAACCAAAATTATTCACTAAAAATACATTTTTTCAATTTTTTGGATAATTGATGCACATTTTACTCTATGAACTATATAAAAAGAGAAATAAGTTATTTATGCAGTGTTTGGGTCTAGCGTCACATTAAAATATTGTGTGCGTGCACAACCATTTATACAACGGCATTCAATACCACCACGATATTATAAAAATGTAAATCAAACCAACAAATTATTTTTAAACATAGAAATATTTTAGTTATATCTGCAATATTTAAATAATTTTTAATAATTATAAAAAAAAAAACATACAAAATATGAACTAAGAATAAAAATAAAATCAAAGTATATATTTAAATTCTAAATAAAATAACATATTTAATTTTGTCTTACCATGAAACGCATTTGTTTCTTACTCTGCTATTTTGCGGTTATCTAAAACAAATATGCAAATGCTACAAGTCCTTTGCTTGACTAGTTCTGAATTCATAATAATATTCACTTAATAAATTTTCAAAATATAATCAGTTCAAAAATATAAACATTTTAATCATTGATATTTTTGTTTTTAGAAAATTATACTGAAAAAACTATAAAGCCGTTACATATAATTTTTTTACACGTATATAATTTATACTTCGGCGTAATAGATTATTTTTACCCCATAAAAAACGATTTTTTTTTTTTGTCGAAATCATTTTTTGTAACTCAGTATCTAATTAGAAGGCTGATTACATGATATTCAACTTTTTTATACATTTTACTGCACAGATGATATTGATAAATTATTTTGAAATACTTTATCGATAGACCAAATGAAATCGAAAGCTTTGAATAAAGTTCATTAATTATTGGAATTTACAACTAAATTCAATGAAGACAAAATAATATACACGATTTTTTAAAAATTAAAAAAAAATTAAATTTAAGTTTAATAAATTATGATTTTATCGTTTCTATCAATAGTAATAGTTGTACCTACCCTATATGGATAGACCTATTATTTGTAATGAAGTGTCAATAATTTAATTATACATATATTTTTTTTTTTAGGTATTTTTTTCGATGACACACACACACATAAACATACTCACACACTTTTCTATAACTTTGTAGAGAAGTTACGTTTAACGTGTAAATAAGGGTGATCATAATAACAAAAATAGAAAACAGGACTAAAATAATTTTCATTTTAATATGAATATGAATCCTATAAATTTTATATCTTATATATATATATATATATATATATATATATATATATATATCAGCGGTTCCCAACCCATGGGCCGTCGCCCACTTATGGGCCACAAGCAGCACGGAACTGGGCCGCGAGCCATAGGTTTAATATTAAATATTACCACTCATAACTCTTTGAAAGAAACAGACAATTATACAATTGTTACTATACGCTGTATCATGTGTATTATGATTTATGATGATTTAAATAGAAAAATTAAAAAAAAATATTCGAATTTTTTTGTAGGATCTCTTCAAACATTGATAGATTATCTAATGAACTTTTAAATGGAATAATTATGATTTTCGACAGGTCACTATTGTCTTCCTTATGAATATTGGGGCTAGAGACCTTTTAGGCTCTTTAAACTTAAATTATATACCTATTCAGTTTTATTTCCATATCTTCTTTTTTACATAATATTTTTTTTAAGAACTAAATTCATAAATAATTCTTAAAGCCAAAAAATTCTAACTTAATATTGGTCGATATATTGAAAACATTCATACCATAAATGGAGTTTTTTTTTTGTAAAAATGTAAATTATGAATACAATTAAAAAAATACAAAATATTTAATATTAATAAATAGTTTTGCTGAGCTATAAGTCAAGTGTATCTAAATCTATAGAAGGGTCCTTAATTTTCAGTGGCCCTTAGTCGAGCTTAACTAGTCACTACATTTTACTATATATTACATTACCTGTTGTATGGTTGGACATAAGTTGAAAGTTTTCCTTGATACGGATGTTCACTTCCAGGCCACATCATAACACCACTGTGTCGATCGTCTCCACTGTTCTGGTTTTGTGTCTGTAAATTTATGAAGTTTCGTGATTAACATAAGAAAGTCATAAATCGTGCACGAATATTGCAACACTTCAATCTGCATGGGATTGAAAATAAATGAAATTATTATTTCCCATTTAAATTGTATATTGTTGGAATACCAAAATACCACACCATTTCGATACATACTAAATTGTTATGATAGTATACATTTATTGTAAGTCAGCTGTACATTTGCTCCTACACATTAATGCAACGAAATGAAGTATTATTCGTCGAAATCGGTTTGAAATATTTACAATTACAATATCATTTTGAACCTTGAATTATCGTTAGAGCTCAATAAATACTTAATAATGTATAATATTTAGTATTCGGAATTGTCAAAGTATTCAAAACGAAAAGCGTAGTATGGCTGACACATGTATGCAGAACGATTTACTTCACTGAGCAATTGAATTAGGCGTACAGAAAAACTATTTATGAGAAATAACCAGTAGATACAAATTGCAAGCGCGTATCACTGTGAAATATTAGATACTTGGTTTTATAACAATGATAATTATCAATTAAACACAATTCTATACGAATGTATCATGATGTATAAAATTATTAAGTTAGTGCAATGCAAATCACGTATATTGTCACTTAACTTTTTTTTTCGATCATCATAATAATTTTACGAGTAGGTATATTTCCTTTTATATTATCATGAAATAAGGATGCATGCCATTCATGTTTAATTATTTATAGTTAGGATTTGTTATCAACTGTCTCAATTCGAGTTCACAATAAAGCTATAAGCATAAAAAGTTAAGTATCGTATTTTTGGTGTTACATTCGTGTTCTTGCGCACAGGAATTAAATGCACAAATCACTAATTTACAACTTAGGTAGTTCAATTATTTCAAAAAAATATTTAAACTGTGGTTAATACTATGATGTATGAAAAAATAAACTTCTATCAAATTAATCAATAATAATGATTTCAGACCAGATTTAGGCACACAAAATTTTTGGACTGTGTAAATTAATTTTAATATGACAAAATACATAACAATAAAAAAAAAAATGTCGTAGTATTACCTACATTTAGCAAAGGCGTTCGGTGTAATTGTATAAAATACGATGACCGTACATAATATGTGAGGTCCAATTTTTTGTACTATATAAAAACGCAGTATATAATTTAAATATTGACAGTAAGAATGTAAAAATTATCCTGATGACATTTTCCTGATATTTTTGAGTTATATATGGGAGGGAAAATTAGCTATAAAATAATTAAAGCTGTAACCTACGAATTTGCAACGAATCAAAGAAATATCTAAAACTCGTTGGGTATTATATTTTATGATAACTTAGGTCAAAACTTTCAAATTAAATAGCTTAGAAGGAAAATTTTTCTCTATAAATATAGGTGGTCAAGCCTTGAGATTTGTTATCAGCTCAATGTGTGAGATTATAGATTATTTTGCTTTGAATCAATGAGTGTATAAATATACCATTTTAAAAATGAATAGTGCTAAACATCATTTTTTAAAAACTTTTTTGAAAATTAAATTAATACTATGACAATAATGAAGATAAATTTAAAAATAATTGTACAACAACAATTTTTGTTTTAATTATTGTTACGACATCTAAAAGTTGTGCAATCGAAATATTGCGATAGTGAATTATCTATTATCTTATATGGATAGTCATCGAATACTTTGGTCGTTTACTTTTATCGACAACTAAGAATACAGGTCTTATGTATTTGAATTTTGAAAATGCAAATGTTTCTGCAGTAAAAATAATTTACCACATCAAAGAATGAAACAGTATAATACAAGTGGAAAGAAATAAGTATTTGTATTTTATAATAAATACAGTTTATCAAATTTGAAAAAAAAAATGTTTTACTTTTTAATATCTTTGTTATAAAGAAAATTCTAAATATTAAAATGAAAATTAATAAAAATTAATCTACATAACGAATTACAAATTACTAAAATCTCATGAATACGTTGGAAAATACTTCATAGACAATTTAGGTCCAAAATATATATTGCGATTATAAATGAAAGAAACATTTCGGTGTAGCATTTCATATTGTAAAAATTATTTTATGAATGGTTGTTTTCAGAATCGTAAGTAAATACTTGAATTAATAAGTTAATATTAAATGGTTTGATTAGTTTTTTTAAATAATAAAAAATCTATAAGTGCGTATCTATAAACGATCTAATTTATTGTATGATTGTTTAACGACTACGTATCACATTACCTAAATAATTATATAATTTCAAAAAACCATTCACTGTTCTTAACACAATCTCAAGCTAAAAGAAGCATGTATTATAAAAAATAATTTCTATATATATAAAATCCTTATCATACTTTTATATCTTTTCTTTGGACGCCCTAAGGGTCTGTTTCTTTTAGTTACACTACTCTGAATTATACGTAATAATGTATCTTATCACCTCTTCTTTCTTCCATACAAGACTAACCCACTGAAGGCGTATCTTCCTAATTTCCACCAGTGTAACTCACATCTGAAACAGCTATTTGAGTTCGTAGTTTTTTCAGATTCTCCATCATTCGACATATTTAATCTGATAAAACTTGAAGATTCTTCAAACAATTTTTCCCTTGAAATTAAGTTTATTTTATTGAGATTTGAGTGGAGTCCTGGTTTCACATCTAAAAGTTATCACTGGTTGGATGAGGGTACGATACAATTTAATTATTCAATTTTATGATATTATTCTAGTAATTTAATGCAAAGGTATTCAAAAGTAAAAATTAATTAAAATGATTCAAAATCAATAAAAAATTATTATTGAAGTGTGTAAAAATACTTTTACTCTAGTCATTCCTGAATCATACAAAATAATTACATTAGTATACTCGTATAATACCTAAATATTATGTCTCACAATTTCAATTTATATCATCAAATGTATTTAAATCTTACATCGATCTTGTGTTCTTTTATAAATAATTTTATTAGTGCTGCCATTGATATAATAATTCCAACAATTATGTGTAATTAATACATTGAATTCTTTGTCTTTAAGATCACACTCAACAAACATGCTAAATACGTGTTTCAATTTTTCGTGCCAAACAATTAAATTATTGAACAAAAATAAAGATGTAATTTTTATTTAGTCATAGATCATCATATTACACTATTGTTTAATTGCATTTTCTTATCAAAAGTAATTTATTAAAATTAACATAATTTTAATTGAACACGTCGGAATAACTACACGTTTTTAATACTTATTATTTCTTGGGTGTCATTTAAATTTTTCTGAGAGTAAATCATTTTTGATGTCAGATCATTGTTCATTTAAGTAATGTCATATAAATGTAAAATTATTAACGCAATCGCTAATCGCAATATCCAATATTTTATCAAACTACACAACAGTAATTATAAAAAAAAATATACAATATCACGATGACGTAAACATTAAATTTTGTTTTAAAATTGTATATACCAAGTAAAAATAATAAAAAGATATCCATTTCATTGATTATTTCTTCAAAATTATTTTATTTTTACAAAATAATGTTTAGTATATATATAATAAATGTCTTCTATTCTAATGAACGTTCATCGTATCTTATTCATATACTTTTTACACTATGAATGAGACAGCAGTGATTAAATATATCATTTTCATTTTATAATAGACATATTTAATAAAAGCATTTACAGCACAGAAAAAAGTAAAAATAATACATATTTTGAAAAATCTTTTTCATGTTTTCAGGGGAAATATTTGAATAAGAATAAAATATGTGTTATAGAATTTATAATTGTAAATTATAAAAGTGTAGGTGGCAACAATCATAGATATCATTGGAAAAACAAAGTTTTAGACACAGTCAGTTAGTCAGCCTACTACTTAGTTAACTACATCAATCGATTAAAAATGTGAATGGTAATAAAATGTTATTGATCAATCAAATCATAAACTGAACTTTAATAAAAAAAAAAAAAACATTTTAACTTCGGTTATCAAATAATAAATAAATTAGGTTATATAAATAAGGTAACTGTCATAAATTCTCTGTAAAATAAAAGTACACATTTCTTTTTATATATGACTTCAAACTTTTTAAATTAATATAAACATTCTTAATATGTTATTTGTTTTTATTATACGCGTAAATTATAGGTTTATTACGATTATTTGATGAATAGAGATATTAAAAAATTTGTTTACAATTTTATTCATCAATTTTACTATATTCGGGAGTGTGTTGCTTATTTGCTATTTTTAGGAGTACCTGAATGATGATACATATTTATTTATTTATAAGTTTTGTTCATATTTTTTTGATTTATTTTTATGTTAAAATTGTCTATGTATGTTATTTTTTTGTAGCAAATTTAATCCAATTCATAGTTAATTATTTTTGAACTTTTGATTGCATATAATTTAAATGTGATTTAATACTCAAGTGGATTTGCACATTGCACATACAAAAATAACATGTACAAAATTCAAACATAAATAAACGATGAAAATATATGTTTATTCATTTTGTATAATAACTTTTCGAATTATGATAGTTTCATGAATTATATCAGGCTTAAAAACAAATAAAAACAAATAAATTAAAATAGTATATTTTTAGATGGTTGATCGTCATGTAAAATTTTACTTGGCAACCATCTCAACAAAATTAACTAAATTTTTCAATTATCGATTATTGTATTTTTGAATAGTTAATTAATAACTTAACATTAACTTTAATTATAGATATGACTCATGATCACTATTCTAAAATCAAATGGTAATTTGCTAAAATCTGTCATATATGTTCCGTTAGTACCTATACTATAAAAGTACTAATTTACATAAGAAATTTTAAAAATAATAAAATTAGAGTGGCATGATATAGAAAAATCTCGTCAGATTTGATTAGTGTAAGTTTTGATACTTTAATTGGTGATTACATCCTTAAAAAACAAAACAAAAATTATATCGAGTTAGTTGTATTTAAGAAAATTGAATAAAAATTTAAATATTTTTTGAGAAGATTTTCGTTAAGAATCATAGTCAAATTTTGTTATACATTTGAATAAAATCCAATTATTATAACAATGATAATTATAGTTGAAATTTGAATCATGATGATGGTGTTAAATTGTGCTAGACATATGAAATTTGAATACAATTTAAGTACCTAAAAATTATATATACATAATGTAAGTACTAGAATAAGTTGTGTTAAAGATGTACAACAGAAAAATATTCTGTTTTTTTAAATGAAAGTATAAAACTCTGAGTCATAAATACTTTTTATTTCTTACATTACTAAAGTCTAACGACATAATTTCATTATGCATGTTTTGGTGCATTTTCAATAGTTCCAAATATTTAAAGCGATTACTAAATTTTATTAATTTAAAACGTTTAAATGTCTTGTTTAAAAAACAAGAACATGAACATCTAAAATCGAATTCAATACGATTTCATATCGTTAGTTGCATTAATATTTTCTTACCGTTTGAACAAAATCAGCATTATATACTTAATTACAAGTAATAATTGATGATTATTATTTTATCGCTTTTCATTAAATGCAATTATTAATTATATTCGACTGTACTTTAACTTATCACACGTATCCATGATTAAAATGTTAACTATACATATATGAATACAATTGTGGCCTTTCATATAATTGTATAATTTCTTAAAGTTTCAATTCACAATAAATAATAATAATTACTAAAGTATAACTTTGACACCATTAAAATTTTGAACTACAACTTCTGAAAATACAAATGTAATAAATATTATGATATTGAAAAATTGTATCGGGTATTGTTAATTTGATATATTTGGTTGTAAAAATATTATTTAAAAATAGGTCATCCTTCGCGCTATAGGCATTCTTTGCTTTTCGGACCAGATAATGGGGATGGATTCATTGAGTCTTAAAGAAACGATGAATCATTTATTTAGCTTAATGATTCTAAACAAAGCTTCAATAGGTATAGAAATAAACGATTTACATATTTTTTTCCTTTTTAGTCTAATTGTCGGCAGATTTTGTCAAATCCGTTTAAAATTTTCTTGTTTGACAAAAGAGGCATTTTTTTTAAACTGAAAGATTCAAAAACATTTGCTATTCGTATTTAAAGTTTCATTATAATTTGTGTGACCAAATTCTTTAAATAAATATTTAAATTAAAAATTAATTAAAAACAGTCATTTACGTATAAATTAAATCATAGTTCAAACGCTCATAAATAAAAACACTGACTCAACATTTTTTAAATTTTTTATTAAATATTAAAAATATACCATTCATATACTTCATCAATTTTCGTCTAATTTTCGGAAGATTTTATTTTTAATTCCATTTTTAGTTCAAAAGTTGTTAATTAAAAAAAAAAAAAATGTTGTCAAGTATGCAAAAATGTGTCTTTAATATACGGAGAAAATTTCGAGTTTCTAGCAACATTTATTTTGAAGTTATGACTAAATAACTTAAACCGATTTAGTGAAAGTCTTCTTCATTGTAAATGTTACTGTTTTTACTCGGATTTTCGACAGTTTTTCCTCAAACGTAGAAAAAACTATTGATAGGAAGAAAAATGAACCTTCTAAGTTTTATCTACATACGATTTCTGAACTATAGAGTTGACTGATGAAACTTTTCGACAACTTTAAGTGTACCAAAATGAGTAGCCAGAAAAAAAACACTATGGTAAAACCAGCAAATCCCTCGCTTCACTCAGGATCTAAAATGTTACATTCACAGTACTTATACTCCATATATTTATTCCGTATGTTTTTTTTTCTTATTTTTCGTTATAGAAAGCAAAATATTTCAGGATCATTCAATAATTTATTTTGATTTCGTTATTTATCTATGAAATAATACTGATGAAATAGTAGAAAATATTTTGTTAATTCAAAATATGTTTTTATTTTCAGAAACAATCGCAATAATCGTATTTTAGGCGAGGCACGAGTCCCTCTAATTAACTCGGTTAATTATATTTATAATTCTCATTAAGTCAGTAACATAATGATTTCTGTTAATATTATGCGAGCAGAGAAAATATAGAGAACACAGAAAAATAGTTCTAATAAATATAAATATACGAATTCACATTTTGTTTTTATAGAGTTGTGTTTCTCTAATTTTCTCTTTGATCCTGAAACGGGAATATTTAAACTTTTCCCGGTTAACATTATAACATTATTTCTAACTATAGGAAATATGTAAACTCTTTCACATTATATTGCTACACTCTGAATTGGCTATACTAAGACTGACCTACACCAACAAATAAACATTTTCAGTTTTTTATAACTATATGATTATATTATCATTATACAAATGAAATTCAAATCTGTATTCAAATTTTACTAGGTACCTAATGATTTTAAATTTTATTTTATTCGTATTTCAACGTACAATTGACGAGTACCTACAATGTACAAACGGAGTTATAATTACCTAACCACAAAGTCTGGAAGGTTTACATATTCCCATCCGGTGGAAAGAAGTCGATTTGGGGGTGTTTACAATCGCCCCACACGATGCCACCGACTTATTAGGACGGCAGTTGATGGAAGAGAGATGGCGCTCTCTTGATCAACACGAAAATCGTCTTAATGCATTTTAGAAGACGTGAAAAACAATTTTCGATTTAAAGTATGCTTAGATGACACTTTTATCGTGGGACGGTAGATTATGGATAACATACAACGAAAACAAATAATTGCGGTAGATATGTGTCCGACGTCCGTGTAGATAACATATGCCGCGAGTTCCCATTAAATACTGCACGGTACCGGGTTTCGAGGAACATTGTGGTCGTCCAAAACTGAAACACTGGAACTACCATTATTTTCAAAATCGACTTTTTTATATCCTCATTGGTATTTTGAACGAAGTCGCGAAAAATCGTTTTGTTTTCTTTGGATTCGCACGATATTTATTCGACGAACCACAATATACGTGACAGCGCGAGTTTTTTCACGAGATAACGGATCTGTCAACGTTCAGTAAACCTTACGGCTGTGCCGGAAACCGTTCTGAACGGTAGTCGCCGCGTCTCAGTCTCGGACAGCCGACCGACACGGGGCGCGTGATCGCGGGGCGGGCACGCCCTTAGACCCCCCCACTAAGGGGACACCACAGTCCACTCACCCAGACCGGCACGACCGACTCGTCGTGGTGGAACTGCTCGTACGTGGAGTGCATCTTGTTGCCGTCGCGGTCGAACGCAAAGTTGTCCAGCACGCCGTGTCGCTCCGGGTACAGCCCCGTAGCGATGGTGAAGTGGTTGACGAACGTCTTGGTGGGGAACGCGGGGCGCATGTACGGCGTCGCGGCGGCCGCGTCCCGGAACCGGGCCAGGTGCGGCGTCGCGTTCGGCTTCACGTAGTCGGACCGGAAACCGTCGAACGACACGACCACGAGCAACGGCGGCCGCGCGACTGCCGCTCCGGTGACCGGGGCGGACCACCACGACCAGCAGCAGCAGCAGCACAGCAGAATCGCGGCCGTCGGTGACATGGCGCGTTTCGTGTGTACGCGAGACGCGAAAACCGTCGAAAAGCCGACCAGAGTTCGACGCACGTGTTTATTGTAACCGCGACGAGGGGAAAACGTGAACGGTTTTTGTTTGTTTTTTTTTTAATTATATTTATATTTTCCTTCTCGTCGTTTTCGAAAATCGGGTACACGCCGACAGTCGTTCGCTGACGGAAATACCACCGACCACGTCCTTGCGTCAAACGGCGGCGGTGTATGGCGGACACGCGATCGAGCGATGCGACCGGACGGCGATGATTCCGTGTGACGCGAACGTGCGTTTGTGACTGGAGCCAACGGTCCGCACGAGACAACGGCAGCGGCGGCGGACGAGTCACCGGAGTGGGGGGGCAGGGCACAATGTTGCGGGAGTGATCCGCCGCCGCCGCCGCGCCGCTGCCGCCACCATCGCCTACGGGGAAACGTCACCTCAGACGTTTCTTCTGTACTTTTGTTCCAGAGAGGTAAATGCGTAAAATCAAATTTTATCAGCCACCAGCTGTAAAATATTAGATTCCACTAAAAAAAATGTCAAACTAAAATTTAGCGCTCGTTGTATTTAGTTTCTAAATGTATAGAGTATTTTTCTGTTTCGAAAATAATTTATCGGTCATGTATTTCGGTTGAATCAATTTTTATTTCATAAGCTATTCTATAATCATTTCTATCATTTCTAATCCTCGAGTCGTTTTATTTTTATTTGAGGCCTGGGTATTTGAAATTCAAGTTAAATTTTTTAAATTATAATATATGCTAGAATCAGTGGCGTAGCTAGGATTTTCTGAAGGGGGTGTTAATTATAAACATTAAATATTAAATATAATACGTACAAATTAAAACTTTTATTTTAATTAATTAATTATGTATACATAATGTCTGTATGGTATTATCAATAGATAATAATGAAAAAAAATATATTATAAAATAAAATCCGTTCGTCGTTTTTGATTGAATGACAATTTTTGACAAATTTTTCTTCTACTGTTACTTCGACTTCACGATGAATATTTAAAGATGCTAATCCATTAAGTCTAAACTGGCCAATAGAATTTCTAAGATAAGTTTTTATTCGTTTTAATGTAGAAAAACTTCTTTCAGGTTCAGTCATGGTGTGACAGGCAATGTTGCAAATATTTGAAGGAGTAAACATTTGGAAATAAGTCTTTATTACAGTTATCAAGAGCGTGAAGAACACTTTTTATGCTTAGTTTTTCCAGTTTTTCCAAATATGTATGCGATAACTTTACCTCTGTTTCAATAACTTCTTGATCAATGTCATCAGAATAAAACTCACTTAAATCTTTGATAGCTTGTTGATTATAATTTTTATTAGAAATGAGAAAATAAAAGCCAGCTATAACAGTTTTGTGGTTTATAAATCGGTCATTTAATTGTTGCACTAAAGTTTCCAGAAATGGAAGGAATACACTTATTTTAAAATATTATTCAGGATTATCTGTATGATAGTTTGGTCGATGCTTTTGACGTTTGACCACGGTCCACGATAACAGACGTGCTATACCACTTTATGTTACGCGACCTGTTAAGTGGTCGCCACGGACGCGCGGTTATCACATAGCAGTCCCCGTCGTCGAAACCGTATATCGCGATACTGCAATTACCGCCGCAATCGCGATATTGTTAACCTGTATATATATATTAGGTATGTAATTAGTATTGTGCATTATTTTATATTTCATATTGTATTTACCTATGTTCCTATTTTATTATATATAATAATGCATATTGTAATATATATGTAATAATAATGTAATATATGATACGGCTCAAGGGGGGTGTAATATCCACCAAACACCCCCCTTGTATACGCCACTGGCTAGCATATATTATATAAATCGGTGTTTGCACTCCAAAGTGTGAGTATCCCTTTGGATGTTGTTAAAATTTAAATTGTGATTATTCAAAAATAAACTATTTAAATTAAATTAATTCTATTTAATACAAATAACGAGATGTATTGTATTGAGAACAATAAATTTGAATATAGACAACAGCGAGTAGTGAAGATGTGTTTTGAATGTGTATATAAATGTATTTGCTTTATTCAGTGTTATGGTTTGCGTTTAGGTAATATTGTGTACGTTAGGACTAAGGCCACCAAATGATAATAGTAATAATTTTTGGCATATTAAAAATAGATAACATTAGGTACCTGTGATTTTTATAGACATTTTACTCGATTCACACAAAAAAGTACAAAAAGTTAAATGATCACCATTATCTATTGTATAAATTCGACTTAAAAAAATGGATGCTAGAAGCCCAAATATCTATACACGAAACGGTGAAACTTATTTGGTCATTTTGGTATGAATTTCATTTTAATGAAACATAGAACAAAACCACTGCAATAATCGATAATCGATAACGGGACGACAAGGAACATACGTGCGTGACGACTACGGTCGCTGAACTGGACCATATTGTAGACTAGGTTTTTAGAACAAACTTGGTGGTGAAAATTTTTATTAAAGTTACATGAATTATTCCTATTAATTATACTAAACATTGATGTTATTTTCGAGTATTAAGTAAAACATTTTTAGAATAATAACAAAAAAAGCCTTTTCGATTTGAGAATATTCGTAAAAATACTTTACATCACCGTATACTTAAAGATTAAATATAAAAAAAAATCAGCCCCACTGACTACTGTAAAAATGTAAACATAGCTAAGGATAATTATAAAGAAGCTTGTATATAATTTCAGGTCTTTTAACCAAAATTAACAAATTTTATACAATAAAAATAAAATACATATTATGATATGTTGCGTAAAAAGAGTTATTTAGGTCATAATTTTAAATTCAAACGCTTATAAAAAAATAATTTACTAAGTTAATTTTTATGGAAATTGAACCATTAATAGGAATATATGTAGCAACTACATTGCGGAAAGAAAATTTGACCGGATCAATAATTCCAAACTTTATGAGATTTTTTTTTTTTTTAATTACTTATTTACGTTGAGTACATTATTTAATTAATATGCCAACTTTAAATACACAAAAAAAAAATGCCTGGAGGAAGCACGATTCAGTAATAAGAAGAGTAATAGAAGAAAACCCAGCAGGGAGGAGACCTCTTGGAAGACTGTGTTTAAAATGGGAGGATCGCGAATAGAAATAGATGGCCGTATGTTTATCTAGAGGTATGGTATTGAATGGCCGAAACCAAGGAAGAAGAAGAGGAAGAAAATGATTTAAATATTTTTTAATAAATTGGGTTAGGTAATATTATAATTTTACATAGGTTTTTTTAAGGTAGGTAATATTTATAATTATATAAATTATCAAATCATAATAAAATATATGGTGATTTCAGTATTAAAGTAAACTTTTAATTATTTATCAATATATGAATTTGCCATTCAATAATCAACTTCAATACTGACAATACTTATATAAGAATTATTAGAATTATTACGCCAGTGGCGCCGAACCCTATATACAAGTGGGGCGGTCGCCCCACCTTTGAAAGTGGGTGGGTGGGTGGTAGGTGCTAGGTGGTTAGGGTAGTAGGTGCTAGGTGGTTAGAGTTATTAAAGTTAAATTTTTGAAACTTGAAAGTGTTTAATTTCAAAAACTGATTAATAAATACCTATCAATTAAATAAATAATACAAATTAAATAATAACTGCGTGTATATTTTATTCATCTGCACTATTATATAAGAAATAATAATTTAGTTGAAATATTTAAACAATACTTCCGGTTTCCAATGTATATTTTCGTCATTAAAGTAAATACGACATTTCAATGTTTGTCTGTTATAATAACATATATTTGAACCATTTAGTATACTGTATACACTGTTATTGTCAATCCTTGTAAAATTAGTGGCACGGTGAGGCAGTATAATTTTTCCATTCTGGGCAGGTACAGAAAAACGTATATAGAAGAACATATATATATATATATAGAAGGGGCGGGGGTGGTGGGACGGAGAAACAAAGAAAAATTTGATGACCATTTTTTTTAAGTTGTGAAAGGGTTAGGTAAAATTGTTAGGTGTATGGGTGGGGTAGGTATTAATTTTTGTACTTTGCCCCACCTATAAAAATTGAGTTCGGCGCCACTGTATTACGCATTTACACGGATATAATTGGACGATGTGTATAGGGAATTATTTTCTGTGATTTAACGTTTTCGTAGTAGTTTTCGTAGTTTTCATAGTATAATGATGATGAACCAAAAAAAGAGGAAGACTAATAGTTAAACAGATTACGTATTTTTAATTTTTTGGCTTAAAAAATAAAAACAAAACATAAAAAAAAATGTACACAGCCTTTTTTATGGCGTATAGGCAATTTAATGTAGCTGTACGTATGTAATAATCATCAACTATGGAAACGTTAAATCACAGAAAATAATTCCCTATACACATCGTCCAATAATTATATCCGTGTAAATGCGTAATAATTCTTATAAGTATTAAAGTTGATTATTAAATGACAAATTCATACATTCATAAATAATTAAATGTTTATTTTAATACAGAAACCACCATATATTTTATTATGATTTGAAAATTTATATAATTATAAATATTACCTAATTTATTGAAAAACATTTAAGTCATTTTCTTCCTCTTCTTCTTTCTTGGTTTAGGCCATTCATGACCATACCTCTAGATAAACATACTGCCATCTATCTCTATTCTCTGCTACTTCCTGCCAATGACCCTCCGGCTCCACTGTTTCAGCGTCTCTCTTGACGCGATCCTCCCATTTTAAACGCAGTCTTCCAAGAAGTCTCCTCCCTACTGGGGTTTCCTCTATTACTCTTCTTATTACTGAATCGTACTTCCTCCAGGCATTTTTTTTTTTTTTGTGTATTTAAAGTTGACATATTAATTAAATAATTTACTAAACGTAAATTAGTAATTAAAAAAAAAAAAAAATCTCATTAAGTTTGGAATTATAAAATCCTAGAACACATAAAAAATATCAAAACCAGACCTTTAATGTTGATATTTAATTTAAATACATGTTATGTTTTATAAATCAGGAAATGAATACGGAATATTGGAATAAAAACAATTACATCAAAATTCCAAGAAAAAGACAAATCAGCCAAAATAATACTCTCTTAAACCTACAAAATGTTCCCCGATCGTAATTCGATTACGATTAATTCTTAGCTAAATTAAAATGCAATCGCCTATAGGTCAGGTAGTCGGTCTTATAAATATTAATATAAAGTGATAGAATATTGATGGTATTTTATGTAGTTATGAATAGTTAAGTAATATTTTAATATAAATAAATTATATTAAAGCAATAATTGGTACTATGATAGTCAATTGAATATAATATGTGATCAATTTAAAAGGGTGCCATACAGGAATTTCAAAAATTTATGTATTTCCCATCATCCTAGCTTACAACAAATACTAATATAAAAACAAAAGTAAATTACTTACTAAATATCGGTTTGAAAATACCTCTTTACAAACTAGTATTAGTCAGTCATAGAATGTTGAACAAAAGTGTGCCCAATAATGGTATTTGGTTAACCGGTATACTTACAAATCATACACTAGTTGGATTAGAAAGTCTTACTATTCAACGTGATCATCAAATCTCATCATCAAAATATGTATTTAACTATTTATGACTCTTCAATATTTAAAAAAATTGTACGTATTTTCGATAGACATCTCTGAAATTTCTTAAATAGTTAATTATTAATAATGTACCAATTAATATCACCCTATTTTAAGGGTAAAAGTCTGCTAATTGGTAGAACATAAGTCTGATCAATAAATTTTATCTTGAGTATATCAAGTGTATCTGGTAAAAGCCTTAATTAGGGGCTCAAACTGATCAGTCTTGGTAAATTCTAGAACATATATAAAAAGTCACGATGTCTGATTATTTCATTTTTTTCGAATCAAACTCAATAAAAAATTTTTAAACTTAAAATTTGGTAGGTATATAATATTACTTACTTACAATGTTAATTGATAAAGGATTTCATATTAACCATTATAAATGTTGAAAAATAATAGTATTCGTCCATTATCATATCAGTTCATATTCATATTATTAAGTTTATACGTTTTTTTCATTAATCACTTCAGTTCGTTTTTTCATAATTATTCAGAAGATAAACTATCTGAAGAACTACTAATTTCTTGTTTTTTCAAATTATCTTGTAGCACATCTTTTTGCTCTGGGTTAAGTAACCCTTTGTTTTCCAGGAAACTTTTAGCTTTATCAATGGCTTCCTGGGTGAACATGTCTTTGTGACGGTTCATGTATTTGTATGTCCACAAATCGAGCTCTACGATTTCGAACACTGATCCATAAACTTGCAATTTATTTCCAAGTATAAAATCTTTAGGCCCGTAGAAAATGTTTTCTTCTAGTATCGTATTGGGTTTTCGCAGCCGACAAGAACCCATAAATCGACCTCGGAGGAATCCGGTATTTTTTCCTGCTAGTTCGGTTATAGTAATGTGATCATTTCCAAGACAAAATTCCATGATGAAGTTGCGTATTTTATCTTCTTCGTGCACGGGTAATAACTTCAACTTGAACCGGAGTTTTTTATGAGCATTCAACACATACGTGACAAAATCTACGGTTTTTGGTGGTTTAGGATCGAGTGATATACAATATTGTAGTGTATCATCCGGATCGCCAAACCCATTGTGAGGGGGTATAATTCTTCCAATAGAATTTGAAACAGTTTTGTTCGGGTCGTCAATTTTAACGGGTTCCGGTTGCACGATTTTCCAGTTTTGTTGAAAATAATTCCTTGTGAAAATATCACAGTCATACAGTAAAAACGTGCGACCCATCACGCGAATAGAATTTCCAACTATCAAGTCTTTCGGTCCGTAATATTTTTTATACTCTTTAATTCCCGGCTCCATGTAAATATATGGGAAATCTGATGGTAAATCCGTCGTGCCCACTGGTAATTTCATCTTTTTTAGAAACGTGGTGTTCGGATTGTGACCACAGTCGGCGTCACCGTTCATTTTCTTTGAATCGTGTATTTCTACACTGCCGTCGCTCATAAAATAGTAAAGTACGAAGTACCTCCACCGAGAGACTTCAGACGTGTCATCCAGCCACGCCGCGTAAAATCTCAACACTTTACCGTCGTGTTGGAGGAACTGATTCGTTTTGGCGATCCCGATCGCATCGCAGCCGTAATCGGACGTTTCCCTCGGCTGTCGCTGCTGCTGTTGACGTCTGTCCAACACGTAAGGGTCGTCGGGAACGGGCTCTTCGTTGCCCAGCTTGACGCCTTTGGTCGAAAAAAAGTGTTTGGTAAAAGCGTCGCAACCGCACAATCTGTACGTTACGCCGTAGAATGAGAGTTCTACGCCGACATTGAAGTCGGACCAGTGCCACGTCCTGTTGTTCCGGTGCGGATTCGGTATCGGGCCGCGTTTCAGCAGAGTCCCTTGCGCATAGCCCGCGTTCCTGATAGCAGGCTCCGTGATGCTAATGGTGTCGTCGACCAAAAAGTATGTGATTTTCACACGACGCACTCTATGAGAATACAACGATGACTCTTTCTGCACCGTGTAACCGTGAAACGTAAGACATTTCCTATCCAATTCCACAAAACTCGGCCGAAAAATAGGTTTCGGCGGATCTCTTGCTTTGCCATATGTCATTGTTGGGTCATAGCCGACCGTCTCAGATTTTTTATTGTATATAATCGCGTCTGTGTCCAGCGGTTCCTTTCCGATGCCGATCGTTTTATCTTTTGGCAGAACGTATCCGTTTTTCCACCGGAACTGAGCACTCTTGAGGTAATTTTGTTTCGTTATATTAGCGTCAAAACGATATCCTGGCAGTAAAGGTAATCCGTCCATTGTTATATATTTATTAGAATGCAAATTTAGTCGTAGAACTGAACTAAATAATATTTTACTGATTTGAAATACGGTTTGAAATTAAAACAAATTGGTTGCCTAGCGAAAATAAAGTGCAATAAAAGTAAAACCAGAATATTTTAAACAGCCAGTATCCTATAAAAAGTGTACATTGATATTTATTATTGTAATTTGTGAAATACATAATATTATATTCTATAGGTATTGCAACATGCTACCCTCATGACACAACAATATTAGGAATACACACGATACACGTGAAGTACAATTATTTATTAACCCCCAAAATTTACCAAATTCGTGCGATATAAGACATAAATAAACTTGCGAAACGTTTTGTAAAAAATTTCAATTCTCATAAATGTTTTATGTGTTATCTAAATTGGTGACCTATTAACCATTACACTTACAAGCTACAGCTATATCATACAATTTCTATCTTTTACTTTATTTCATATTCCACTCAAATGGTATATGTTCATCAGTCCGTCACTCAAATGCACTCTTTGTGAATTCGCCATAATCTTCGTCTTTAAGATAAAATTGTGCTTACAAAAGTTCAATAAAAGAAAAATACTAATTTATTTCGTAATTGAAACCAACTAGTTAAAACGTGAATCAGTAGATTGGTTATATTAATCGAGAATTTAGTATAGGCTTGTAGAGTGGAATACTTTCCTTACTTATTAATGGTGATATTTTGTGTTAATTTGTATTCATTACAAAAATAAATTAAATCAATTATGAAATACTGCATGTACTAAAAAATGAATAGGTTATTTTAATATTGGTATTATTGATTATTTTAAAATATGATTTGAAAAAAGATGGTAAAATCAATAAATGCTAATGAATTCTATGAATTCTGTTGAATTTGAAGAGCTCATTGTTTCTGCCGATTTCTTTAATTTTAAAAAATTCACTGGTTTACGTACTTGTATATATTAAACGTAAATTCATAAAAAAAAATCATTTAATTAGGTAATTAAGACTTAAGATAAAATGTCCGTGCAATTAAAATTCTCTTCGACAACACAACGTGCAGATAAAAGTAAATCTATTTGCTTTAAAATAAATAGCTCAATAACAATTTATCTCCACAGATTTTAATATGCCTTGTGCTCTGTGATAAACAGTTGTTTGTGCCTAGGTAGGTAAATAACTAAATTTACAAATGCACAGTGTACACTAATCATCTAACACGGGGGTCGGTAACCTTTTTAGTGTCAAAGGCCATAAATAGAAATATATGTTTTATATGCCACAATTTGAATTTACGTTATATTTTATTATGAAAAAAATGTATCATTATATCAAGCTTAGTTTAAGTTTTTAACTTTTAGTTATATTAATTTAAAGAGGAATCTCAAAATTATAGCAATGATAACTTATCAAAATTATATAAAAATAAAGCACAAAGTAAAAACAAATGAGAATTTTTAATTCGAACAGCATCAACCAATGCATTGATGGTAAGTAGAAATTCGATGTAAAACTTCTCAATTGAGCACTTAAGTGAGCATCGATTAATCATAAAGCACAATTGCAGTTTTCCTGATATTTTATTAGTGAAAAAGTTCACTCTGTACAAATCACAAATATGCGTACTTCCTAACGAGGTTTAGAATAAGTACCAGGAAGGCCGATCTTCGATCGCACATAAATAGTTTTTTTATCAATTTTTAGAAAAAATTTATTAATTATAAAAAACATTAAACTAAGGCTACTTTGAATGTATTTAGTTGAACCTGACCCTACTAAGTTTAAAACAAAACTAAACAATTTTGAATAGACAATTGTTGTCTAGACTAATTAAACGAAACTAAAATCTCTTAAAAATTCTATTTATTTTGAAGAATAAATTTTTTTTTAATCTTAAAAGTAGATTATATTTATGTAAAAATTTAATCTTTTTAAAAATAAAAATCGTTTACTTTTAAGATTCGTTTTTAACATTCTTAAAAATATTTAAATAATTAACAGCTAATTATTTACTTAAAATATTTTTATGTATTATCCTAACCGAATGAAATGTAGTTCGGGTAGTAAATTCGATATTAGTAAATAAGGTGCGGTTATTTTACACTGTATTGTTTTTATGCCAAAAAAGTATGCTTATTTTTTTGTAAGTAGATTTTCGTTAATAAATAAAAAATACTCAGAAAATTATAGCTTGCAAAAGTCACCCTTAATGTATAAACTTGATATGTTATGTTTTGAAATTTTACTATTTTTTACTAATTTGTTTTCGGAAATAACATTTGAAAAATAAAATCTTAAAATTTCAAGCGAATTTTTTATCTTTGTATATTTATAAATTTATATTTTTTTAGGGTATTATGAAAAAAAATATCTTAAAGATTTTAAGGACGCTTTGGCCAATGAATTCCCCAACTAAGACATATACAGGTTGTTAGAGAAAAGCCTCAGGAATCAAATGGTATGGGTCTTATAGTCGATTGTCGTGCAAAATTTTTAGATGTAAGGGTGTAAAGATAAATAAATTGCATTAGTCTTATGGGGAGAATTCATGAAGTTAATTATTTTTACCATGAAATCGCGAATTCTCCAATGCAGATAGTGATAAACTGAGAGTTCAAAGCTTAAAGAATTTATTGGTACTTTCCGAATATGAAGTATACGTGAGAAATGTCGTGTAATTAAACGAAGAAAATTTTATAATTTATGATTTTAAAATAAATTTTTTTCCATAAAATAATTTGTAAACTGCATTTAATAAAAAATATTAATATTTACTTGATAAGTATGTACACGGAAGTTTGAATTTGAGTTTTGAATTAGTTCTTTTTGCAGAAGTACTGTTTAATAAAATGTTTCATAAAATGTAAAATTAAAAGATATTTACCAATAAATTTGTGAATATTATTTAAAAAATTAATTTTTTGAATTTTTAAAAGTATTATTTGTATCATTTAAATAGTTAAATGTGTATTTTTTTTTTATCACTCAACGACTGGCCGTCGGACACGCTGGGGGTCCGATGCAGGGAGAACGCTACATGCAGGGAGAATCGAATTGTACTTGTAGGTTACCAGAACCCAGAACATCGCGTTGTCATCATCGCGGTCCCAAGAAAGGTTTTCCATTAGCAACGTATAAAGATATGAACTATCAAGCCGCGCGACGGTGATATGGAAGGGGAAGTTTGGGCGGCCACGTCTAGCCGCCGTCCGTTGCCGTACCGCGAACCTCACCCACAGATACTTTTACTGTATAAAGATTTTTTATGAAAACTCATAGAAATGAAATTTTCTTGAAATTTTGACTAAGTCCATTGGATTCCTGAGGTCGAAAACTCATAATAAATGAAATAGAAGAAAAATCGTTAGAGCCGTTTTCGAGATGGCATGACTGGAAATAGGTACATTTCCTTGCTCGTTTTATAGTATAAGATGTGTGGGCCAATAATGATCCATACAATACTGCATCATAGATTAATATTAATCTATGCACTGAATACACCGTGGATGAAATCGTAGAGATTAGAGACGTCTTGTTTCTTTCTAGAGTTGTGAGTGGGGGTGAATAAATGGATTTAATAGTTTGATTTCAATCATTAAAATAATTCAACTGAACTTTTAATATTGATTTTGCTAGTCTCTAGAATACTAAACAAATATAGTATCCAGCGGCGAAGTAAGAACTAAATTAATTGCTGGAAATAATATTACCGGTCCATTCAACTTCAAGTTATAACTTGAATATTTCAACTTATAACTTAGATAAAGCCACGACTGAGTAACAAACAATACAACAATCGACACAATATAATTTTGCATAACTAATGAAGTGGCTAAATAAACAAACAGGTATCAATACTTAGCTCTCTAAACTTTACCCCTTAGTAGCTCCGCCGTATTTCCTAATCTAATTTATGTTTAAAATTAAACTTGAACATGATCAGTTCGAAGACACTTATATCTTTGATGAATAAGTAATGCAATTACTTACAAATATCAAGTGGAAAAACTTAAAAACAACAAAGAATGAAAAATAAAAACATTTTAAACTATTAAATGAATATGTCCAACTTATAACCTATGTATTCTACAAATATAATCTATATTATTTACAAAAAAAAAAACCATTAAATTAATGAGTTAATTATAATAATAATTTAGACAACTGATTAGATTTTTCTCCAGTTGAATTTATTATAGCATAATTACCTATCCCAAAAAGAATTTACTTTTCTTTTGTCCTAAAAACGAATTGTCCTTAAGTGTTTAGTTGTCATTGACTTGGTCTACCCAATTTTCAGGTACATTAAAGTTGAGAATGACCTCTAATAGTCCACTTGTATCATGGGTAAAGTTCCCAAATACTGATATGCAATAGATAATGTTCAATATCCATTAGAGTAAACATTATACTTAATTAATGCATTATACTAACTACACATTCCATAATTTTCACAAGTTTTACATTGAATTGACAAGTTTTTTTCTTTCATTTTCGCTTTCTGAGCCAATATTCAAATACATTGCTTCTGTAAATCCATCGTTAACTGATTTTTTTGTAAGTATTTCCAAGACTTTGAAATATTTAATAACTGTTTAGACAACTTATATTTAATATTATTCTTATTGTCTTCGGGATATGGTTTTAACTCTACAGCTGATTTAGTAAAAGGATTTTTAGTTATTTTACTTATATTATTATGTAAATCAAAACTTGTTAGTGATAATGAAAATAAATCAATAATAATTTAACTCCCAGAATAAATCTCATAGTATAATGAGAGTATTAGCATTTTATTTATTTATTTATTTTTTAGACTACGAATAGTTCATATTTTACTCAATTTAAATGTTTCAGTAAAAAAACTTAAAAAATAACTTTGAATTTTAATTTTCTCAAAAAGTCTGAAGTTAGTCGCCTTTGTATAAAGTAGATTTTTCTGCAAATATTGACACTAAAATTTTTGTCATAATTTTCGTCGCCTTAATGATTTTCAATATTTTTTTTAGTTCACAGAAAAATGATGTATTATTTAATACCATATTATTTATGTATAAAATCCTGAATGGTATTATCGTTGCCCTGAAATATTACAAAAAATTGGCCTTAGAGTACCCTCATTTATTTCAAGATTTAACCCACCATTTGCGATTTCTCATTCAAAAAATAATTACTTCACTAATAGTCCGGAGTATCGCCTATACGTATACATTTGAAATTTAATTCAGATAAGAAATCCATTTTTCTGTGATATTGAAAAAATAGAAAATCTCTCTGAACAGGAACAATATGAATTAATTGATTTGGTAACTAATGGAACGATGAAAAATATTTTCAACCATAAAAAAACTAATTGATTTTTGGTTAATTGTTCAAAATTATCAAAAGCAACTGGCTGATAATGCTTTAAGACACATTATCCCCTTTTGCACAACATATAGATGTGAACAAGCTTTTTTACCTAATTTTACATGAAAAACAAATATCGTAATACACTTAATATTGACGCTGATTTAATTGTAAAAATATTAAGAGGACGCCACACCATAGGCGGACATTTGGTTGACATTTTAGGGGGGCTAAAATAATTTAAAGTAAAGTGATCCGCGGGGGCTTCGTCCCCGCACCCTTTCATCTACATCAGCGTTTCTTAAACTTTTTTTTCCGTGGAACCCTTTTTGATGTCCACTTTTATCGTGGAACCCCAACTATTTTTTTTAACTTTTTAGCTTTTTTTCAGGATTATTTGTAAATAAATTATAATCATATACTAATATTGTCTTAAAGGTATTTGATTCAAAAACGTGTGTTAAAATAAAAATAAAAATAATTGTATACATATATAATAATACTTTAATAATAATTACATTAATAAGACCAAGGACACATTTTAATGAGACGAATGAAATTGATTTTTATTTTTACAAATCTTCTTAAAATTAGGTTCTGTTGATGAAAGTTGTATGATAATATGAGGTTCAACGTCAAGTATGTTGCGGTATTTTGTTTTGTTGGTATATAGGTGGAGAACCCCGTTTCGATGCCAACACGGTCTTTTGTGATTGTCGAGGATATTCATATTTGAAAATGCACCAAAATTCTACTAGTGGCATCGATTTAAATTTTTCTTGCAACGATGAATCTAGTGTCATTTCAATAAAAGTTTCATATTAATTTGCTGGCATGGCTGAAGATCATGTATAGACGATAAATGGATTTTTAATTCACAATTCATTTTTATATTTCACCGATTGGTCATTTGGAAAATACTGGAATTTTGAAATTTTGAAATAAATCATTAAGCTTCGCGGAACCCTGAAGTGATCTTCGTGGAACCCCAGGGTTCCGCGGAACACAGTTTAAGAAACGCTGATCTACATAACTATACCACATTATTAATACAATAATTATAAATATATTAAAATAAATAATACTTTTTAACAAACATTTGATAATAATTAATATTTTATTTTAATAATATATTTCTGTTTTTATCAGCAAATATATTTAAAATATCATCACTGTTAATATTTTTTGACAAATCTTTTTCTATGTACAAAATAGGTATATCACTGAACCTATCTTGTAGCATCGACGTTCTGAGCCAAGTTTTTATTTTCCTCATAGAAGAAAAACTTCTCTCACAAGTAGTTGAGCTAATTGGTATTGTTAATGCTGTTTTAAATAATTTGTGCAAATTAGGAAATATTGATTTGTTTTCTAACAATACATTTGTAACATTTTTTAAATTAATATCCACATCAGATCCAATGTTTTGAACAACAACATTCTTCGTCACTGTCAATTCTGAATTAAGACATTCTTTAGATACACCCATCAGAGACTAAATTTAAAATAACAATCTAGTTATATTATTATTAATTAATCTACTGTATTATAATTTTGGGTATTTACATAATAATGGTTAATAAAATGAAGACTATCATTAAAATTAAGTTTGAAAAAATGATCTATGGATGAAGCCATCATCAAGCTTTCTGGTGAAAATCTTGTTTTTTAATTTATCATAATAGCGTCCAAGATTGCATAAAATACATTTGTTCTGAAATAATCTTCTGCAGTGGAATGTTTTGTAGTTTTATTAGGTATATATTGATCATTAGTAGATGTATTGACAATATAATTTTTTAAAGAATTTGATCCTATTCTTTTTCTTTTTGTTCCTATGACAGTAAGACATAATGTATTGAAATATACATTTTATATTATTTGTGTATCAAATATTTCATAGTTACCTAGAGATGGAATTTCAATAAATATATTATGTTCATTTAAAAACAATGATATTTCATTCCAAAGTTCAGAAAAACTCAATGATGTTCTTAAACTTTCAAAAGAAGTAATGACACTTTCAATAAGAGTACTTGCTTTTCCCAAAGTAACAACTAGGTTAACGAATCACGACTCACGAGTTTCTAAAAATATCTGTTTTCATTATTTCGAAACTTGGATGTAAACACGTTGCTAACATCTTATCAAACTACAGATACGGTTTTAACTTCTTACCACAGATACCACAGACAGTATTATCACAGAATAAATAAATTTTAATTCTATATCTATGCTTTTTAAGTTTTAATGGCTGGGCAGTGGGCGCTGGCAGGCTGATCGAGTGTCCATAGTATATCACAGAAAAAAATTATAATATTCTTCTATGATAATTTAACAGATTGTTATCGAACAATTTATCAGTAATATCACTGTACGATTTTTAACGCCATTTGTTGAGCTAAATATTTTATAATTTTTAAATAATAGTAAAATGTATTATAAATTATTAATATTAAATTTTAATAATTATTAAAACGAATAACTGTAATAATATAACATTTCGAATTAAGTTTCAATTTGAGGGGGCTAAAGTTATTTTTTTTCGCAAATTATTTACTTTTGAATTTACATTTTTATTATTCATTTGTATTTATTTATAGTTAATATTATAATAAAAACTAAATAAATATTTGAATTACAAATGTTTTTAATTTTTTTTTATTCGTATTTTCAAAATTTCGTTACAACGAAATTTCCGTTATAACGAAAAAAAATTCGGTCCCTTGGAGTTCGTTGTAACGAGAACTTACTGTATATAGTGCATTTGCTCCAACGGCTAGGTAATAATAATAAAAACGATGTTAAAAACTATATTATTTGTCACTGACTCAAAAATCTTAATATATATTTTAGATTCTGAGATTAGTGAAGAAACTTATTAATTGTAATCATTTTCAAACCTTTTAAGATATCAATAATTAAACAAAAACATGTACTTATTTTTTTATTTTATAATTTATAATAATAATAATTAGCCAGTGGATGTATCTAGATACTTATTTCTTTTTCGCAGTTATTATAAGTGGTGGATCTTTAATATCCGATAGAAACATTCGTCTACTGTACTGCGGATTAATTATCTCTGGCAATAAACATTCTTGATAAAAACTGAAATAAAATCATAGTATAGTTACATGTTGATTATCCTTTTCATCTTAATATTTTATCTTCATTATATAATCTACGATTTATATTTTACACTATAAGGTACCTATACAATTTGTATAGCATAGAATATAATATAATTTACAGATACTTACAGATCTAATTTTTTTTCCATTTGTAACCAAAAATCATGATCATACATCACGATTTCATGATAAGTCCATTTGTCAGAAAAAACGAAAAAGTGACATGACTTTTTTTTACAAATGGGCATCTGACCCTGTATCTGATAATAATAATAATTATCAGATTTTAATTTTATGTTTCCAGTGTTCTTGTCGTATTTTAAAAACGGCAACTAAAAATTAAAATTATAAAAAAAAGTCTAAAATAAAATACAATTTAATTTCATATTATCATTTTTATAGGTACCTTTTTATCTTTCACAGCATCAATACAACTACCATACAATAACCTTTGGCAGAATAGGGACATTTTATCTCAATTAATGAGTCATCTTCAATTATTAATCCATCTGAAAATATTATAAAACGTATTTAATAAGTATCTACAATTTAATTATTTAAATAAAATAAAATTTATTTATTAAAAATTATATTACCAGGCGTGGCGGCAAAATAAGACGTATTTTCGTCAATAAAAAGACCACAAGACATTATTTTTTTACCACTAATTTCTTCAAAATTTTAATTACTTGAGGTTCCATAGATTTGCCATACTCCGTGGCTTTAGTAGAAAATTGATGGTATAGTAAACTATAAACAAGTAGGTAACTAATAAGTTTGAACGTAGGAAATAGATTATATATTTTCATTTACTCGACGTTGAATTTTGATCGAAAAAATTTTTTTAAGCTATTGCATAGCTTTTATCGCGGGTTTTGAGCGTGGCGACCGAATTAAGAAAATCTGTAACGAAAAAAACCCCACACGCATTTTTTTTTATGTATGGACACTTTTTATTATCAAAATACTGGTCTAAAAGTTTCATCCAGCTACTTTTTAGAACGTATAACGCTAACTTTTGAGAGCTCATTTTTCGAATTTATCAATGGTTTTTCCAAGCGTGGGCGATAACGACCGAAAAATTGACAAAACACGGGAAAAATACCGTATTCTCGATTTTCATGAAATCTGTTTTAGTTTTTTAGCAATAACTCCATCAATAATAGAGCTAAGAACTTGAACATTTTACTGACTACTAATAATAGTCGCGCGCAAACTCAATTCAAATTTCAAAAACAACTTTTGACTTATATATAGATCTTTGAAAATATTGAAAATTTCTCATTTTTTTGGAAGTTTTTGCTTCGTAAAATTTTAACCTTTGAATATTAAGAGCTGAAAAATTAATACAACAACACTCATAAGTATTTCTAGTATTTCTACCGAAGATGAAAATATATCGAAAATCGTTGGTCACAATATTTGTTTATAAGCGTTTACAGTTTGCATTTTGACGAAATTTCTTATTTTTTACATCAAATTACATACTAAAACACTCGTAAGAAATAATTGGTGCTTTATAAGTTGATAAAAATGCTATGCAATAGCCTCACCGTGGCAGTCCCCGAATGCCACACATTTTTTTCTCTTGAACAGACAAAAACATACGTAAATTGTATTTATTTTCATAAAAAGTCAAAAAGACTCGAAATTTCAAAAAGTTTTTTATTCCAAGGTGTCGAACGTTGTTATTGTATTTGAACGTAGTTTACTCTCGTTTCTTCAACTTTTTTGTCAAAAAAACGTAAAAATAAACTCAAACACAATCAAATGATGTTCGTATGATTTTTCTATTTTTCTTTCTATTTGGAAATCTGTGAAAAGTCATAAATAATTGAAATTGAAATACACGCATTTTTTCAAATTTTTCATAGGAAAAATTTAAAAATAGCCTCAAATGCAATGTCTAGTTAATTGAATTTTTCTTTTAGATGTTGTGTACACTTATCGAATGACCCTCGAGTGAGGTTTGTATTCGGAATCTGTGATAAATTGTTTTGAATTTAAATTGAGAAACACGCGTTTTTTAAATTATTCATCGAAAAAACTAAAAAACCATTAAATGCAATGTCTTGTAAATTGAAAAGTTGATGTTTTGTAGATGTTGTGTATTATTACCGAATGACGTTCGAATGAGTTTCTTATTGAAAATCTTGAAAAGGTCTACTATATTGAAATTAAAAAACAAGCTTTTTTTTTCAAGACAAACATTTTTTTTGTCTTGAAGAGACCAAAATACATGTAAATTGAATTTCATGAAGAGTTGAAAAGACTCGAAATTTCAAAAAGTTTTTTATTTCAAGGTGTTGAACGTGGTTATTGTATTTGAACGTAGGGTATAGCATATATATTCATTTACTCGAAGTTGAATTTTGATCGAAAAAAATAGTTTTTTCTCATGAAAGACGAATGGCTATATAATATCCTAGATGAGTAGTTCATATGTCAAGGAATAACTGGATTGTTTGAATTATATTCGTTATCATACGAAAAAAAACGGATTTTTTTTTTTAAGTCAGATAGTAAATATCGATCTGATTTTCGTAGTAAGTACGATTGATACTTTATTTGAACACTAAAATGTTCCTCATAAAAATACGTATTTTAAATGGAAAAAAGAAGAAAACTTGAACATTTTCCCAGGGACTTAATATTGTGTATTCCCGTAGGTGAAAAATAAATAATTTTTAATACATATACCTAACTATCAGATTAATACAATTGGCTTATCATACGCCACCGTGTATTCCAGTTACTATGAGCTACGGATTGCATAAAATCAACATATCGGTATTTAATGCAGGTAACATTCGATCCGGTTTTTTTTTTAGCGGACAGAGAAAAACAGTTTTTTTCTTGCTCTTTTCTTTTTGTCTATCAAGAGAGGAAAACTTAATAATTCGACAATACAGTTTGACTATTTCGATTTATATTTTTTATTTCTGATAATCTTATAATTCTCCCGGTTCGTACGCTGAAAATAAACCGAATAATTTCTCACGGCCAACGCAAACTACATAGAAGAAATGGCTTCCTGCGGTCACAGAGAAACCGAGTCGGTTTTCGGGATTCTTGCACTCGTGTCGAAATGCGACTTGTGCAATTGTCGAATTTGGAACGTTATGAACGTTGTAAAATGCATTGGTAAGTGCTTGTAGCTCAAATAATTCAATTGATGTCATATTCTCACGCCATGGATATTAATCCATGGCCACGGGGAGAATGATGTCCTCTCCAGCTTTTGTCAGGCTGGCTTATCTTGTACGCAAGACTAGCAGAAAATCATTTATTTCACCCTACTGACAAAGGACAATACACCGACCGTTTTTAGACTGCGTCCGTTCAAAAATTGTTTTCACCCGAGTCCGATAGGGCGATAGAAGTCAAGATGGACCGGGGTTTTTCACGACGGAACGGATTTCATTGACACCGCGAAAAACTTTTTTTTCTCCGTTATAATATTATGACGTACTTTGTTATGATGTTTAAAGCGTATTTTTTCATTCGATACGAATAGGTATGAACGGGTTTCGAAATTTCCAAACTTATTTTGTCAGAGCGTTATTAAACTAGCAAAAAATGTATTGCATAAACTATTTTCATATTTGTTCGTGGTAAAATCTATAACTTTCGATGTGGTTAATCGAACAGCTGCACGAGCGTCGAACGATATTTTGAGATTTTATGCTCGTTCTGCGAATAAATTTTCCGCGTTGGGACGTCCGAATAAAAAACATCAGAGCTCTGCAAAGATCTTTGCGAAAAATAATTAAACCTGTATACACTTATGCTAAAACTCGCGTTTTATTTGAATTCGCAGATTGCGGTTGTAACTTGCACGGATCGTGCGCGTTCAATAACCTGCTGGACCACGTGGCCAAAAACACTATGACCCTAGCTGACGTCGAAAAACACTACAAGGTAAGAGATCGCTCGGAGAATACTGTGACCATCTCGTCCGTGTACCACAGTAGCCACGAGTTTCAATAAACACGTAGCTTTCGACTATAATTTTTTTTTCCCCCCGGTGAAAATAATAAACCGTACCCGTGCTTGTATTTGAAATATTAAATCAAAAATAAAATAACCATACGAGTTCGGTAAAAATCTTAATCCGAATTACAATTCAAGTGCGGAGCGAACGTTAATCGGACATCGATCACTCACAATCGCGCCGTTTACCGTATATCCGATTTGCCAAAACCTTGACCCACGTAAGTTTTAACGCCAAAACCCACGTATCTTGATCGCACGTAGAATCGGTGTCCCGTGTTGTGACTCCGACGATATTTCTCGACCAACTCACGCAGCCGTGGAGTTTCGAATCGTTTTCGTGTTTGCGAGGACGGCCGTCGTCTCCGCCGAACGTCCAACCTAACCGTGTTACTCTCGCAGAGAGGCGCTCGCGCTCTTTAAATTCGGCCTATGCGCGCGTAGTTTTTACGTCGTCTTGTCCTCGTGATTGTCAACACGCCGATCACTTATGAATATATCAACGCGAATGTGTTTGGTTTATCCTCGTGCAAATCGCAGTGCAATCGATATTTGCTCGCGGTCATTGGTAGGCACCGTGACGAATCGTCGAGTACACGCACGTTGCTCGGACACGAGTGTCGGGACGGCAATCCGATTTAACCGTCGTGTTGACTAGGCCGAAGCCAGGGGAAGGGTTTACGGGTTCAACCCCTCACTCTGGAATTCATTTAAACAATTCAATTCAATATAAGTATGAACGGAATACGCGTAGTTACTGTGGCAAAAAGTTAATAAATCCTCATCAAGCCTTAAAACAATTTAAATTAAATGTTTCAGTGTCAACTTTTGTTGAATATTATATAATTTTTCACTTATTCAGTCAAAGCGCATCGTGCTAATCCGATTACCCCCCCCCCCCAAATAAATGTGCTGCCTACGACCTCGCGTGTCGTGATTATGTATCCCAGCGATCACGACTAATATCATACGCATGCGAGTGTGGACGCGATAACCGTTTTTCGTTTTTAAGCTATTGCATAGCTTTTATCACGAGCTTTTAGCGCGGCAACCGAATCAAGAAAATCCGTAACGAAATAAACCCCACACGCATTTTTTAAAATGTATGGAGACACTTTTTCATATCGAAATACTGGTCCAAAAGTTTCATCCAGCAACTTTTTAGAACGGAAATTTTGTCGAGATGGTACTTTTGAGAGCTCATTTTTCGAATTTCTCAATGGTCTTTCCAAGCGAGGGCGATAACTACCGAAAAATTGACAAACAACGGGAAAAATACCGTAGTCTCGATTTTCGTGAAATCTGTTTTAGTTTTTTAGCAATAATTCCATCAATAATAGAGCTAGGAACTTGAACATTTTACCGACTACTAATAATAGTCACGCGCAAACTCAATTCAAATTTCAAAAACAACTTTTGACTTACACATAGAACTTTGAAAATATTGAAAATTTCTCATTTTTTTGGAAGTTTTTGCTTCTTAAAATTTTAACCTTTGGATATTAAGAGCTGAAAAATTAATACAATAATACTCATAATTATTTCTACCGATAATGAAAAAATATCGAAAATCGTTGGTCGCAATATTTTTTTACAAGCGTTTAAAGTTTGCATTTGACGAAATTTCTTATTTTTACATCAAATTACACACTTTAAACGCACGTAAGAAATAATTGGTGCTTCCTAAAATTTTAAAACTGCTATGCAATAGCTTTACCGCGGCAGTCCCCGAGTGCCACACATATTTTTTTAATTTATTTTTTATTTACTTTTTGTTTTTCGCGAATCGCGGGTCCGGGCTCGAGGAACTGTTCCCGCTCCTCACTATTATACAGTCACTCGTCCTCTCGACCTTTCGCCGACCATCGTTTCGATCCGAGTGAAATGAGCGTGATGATGATTATTGTTTTCTTTTTTTCCGCAGACCGAAACTTTGGGCACTACCAAAGAGTCGAGATTGGCGGTGCGCTTTGCCATGGCCAGGCACGCGATGATCAAGGCCGGCGAAAAGGAAGCACTGGAATCCATGACGCCGGAAGCGCGCCGCGCCGCCGAGAGAGAACTCAGGGCGCAGAAAGCCATCGAACGACGCGACGCCGCCATGACCGCTGAAAACGTCGAAACGAGTGGCCTGCAGGTCACGAGAGACGCGCAGGCCCACGGACCGCAAGACGCGTGCGCTCAGCGACCGGAAAATTCGAGGGCCCGGTACTCGAGAAACGCGCGAGCCCAAAACCCGAAAAACGTATGGGCTCGACGGCCAAAAAACGCGTGGTCCCAGCAACCGGATGTAGCACGGGCCCGACATCCGGAAAATACATGGACCCATCGACCGGAAGACGTGTGGGCCCGGTACCCGGAAAATAGATGGGCCCGGTACCCGGAAAACGCGTGGGTCCAGCGACCGGAAGAGGCGTGGGCCCGATGCCCGGAATATACCTGGGCCCATCGACCGGAAGACGTGCGGGCCCGGTATCCGGAAAATAGATGGGCCCGGTACCCGGAAAACGCGTGGGTCCAGCGACCGGATGAGGCCTGGGCCCGATGCCCGGAAAATACCTGGGTCCATCGACCGGAAGACGTGCGGGCCCGGTACCCGGAGAATAGATGGGCCCAGAAACCGGAAGTAACGTGGGTCCAGCAACGGGAAATCGCGCGGGTCCGACGCCCGGAAAACGCGTGGGCCCATCAATCCGAAACTGCATCGGCCCATCGACCGGAAGACGTGCGGGCCCGGCGCCCAGAATACGCACACTCGACGGACGACGCGCCGTCGGGGCGTGACAGGCCGGCGCCGGAAGTGGACCATTCTGTTGCGTCTAAACCTGTAGGAGAAGCCTTTTGCGCCGGTCGGCCTGTCCCCTCCGCGACGACGGGTCGAGAGACACACGGGGCCTCGGCCGGCCGGAAATGCGGGCCCTCGGCCGACCGGGAAAGCGGGCCCGCGGATAACCCGGAGCCGGCCACGTACCGCGCGTGGGTGGCCCCGGAAACGAGGCGCGTGGTCGACACGAGCGTGCCGCCATCGGACGTTCCCGCGCCCCCGGGCCCCGGCCCTCATTGGTGGGGCCGACTGAGTTTCGGGCCTTTCAAGGGCCCATTAATGTGGCATCCGATCCACGAGGGCCCCCGATCATTTGAAATGCCAGAATACGACACGGCCCCGGACAATGAAGAACCGAAGACGTTCTCGTTCGACGTGCCCGGTCGTCTGGACGGCGCCCACGAACCGACGTTCTTCAAGTTCATCGTCACCGTGTGAACGGGCCTTTTTTTTCGAGTACAAGTAGTGTTAGCATTGAGTTCTCGTCCGACGTGAGTCCCGGAGTCAGGGAATATAGTCATATCTGTATGACGTCGCGTCGGTTAAAATAATTTTAAAATATTTACATCTTATACGTTTGATCGCTTTTTCTTTTCCCCCGCGAATCCCTTTTTAACCTTTATAACCTTTATAACTACGTCCACTGATCATGTCTTTCGAGAGATATGTATTTGTTCAAATCTACAATTGTCGTACAAAATCTCTTTTATATTACCGTTAATTATCCGTAGGCATCTGTCGTAGGGTCAAAGTATAATAATTCTCGTCCAAAAACTTGGAAATATCACACTCTGCAATCGCCACTTGACGTTAATTAATTAAATAATTATAAAACAAATTAGCATATAGAAATATATTATACGTAAATACAAAATAGATTTAACAATAGGAATTTGAATATTACTCATACATGTTGAGCTAATAATACGATCTCTGATGTGTATCATTGTACAGTTTGCATGCATTGTATTATTAGCTTTAGCAGGGACTGGAACCGAACCGAAAAGAACCGGTTCTGGAACCAAAAAAGCCCTTAAATATTAAGAACCGGAACCTAACCGGAATCGAACCGGAACCTATACTCAAGATGAAAAATATCGGGTTTTTTAAAACTATCCATTTCATTTATTCTTAAAATATTGAATTTTTGGTTTAATTCTTACTTTTATAATATTATACTATGACCATTGATAATAGAATAGATAGATAGTCCATGGTATAGAGATATTAGGCTACTAAAATTATGTTTGTTCTAGCTGCCGATAGAATGCGTTGTATAATAGAAAAAATAATTATTTTACAATCTGTATAGATAAATACAGAACGAGCGTCGAGTGCTGCCGCACTGGGCGGGGCGGGCCACGGGGTGCTCATAACTCAGTATTGCATTGCGGTCAGAGTTATTTATATACATTTTATTGACATTTAATTCCTAGCACTCGTACCTAATGATTTAATATTTTAAATGATATGATATAATATGAATAACGACCCACTATTGACAATTTAATAAATTGTAGCTGATTTCATTTGACATTTTTCAAAAATAAAAATATATTTCAACATCGTTTAACAATAAGTCAAGTACCTATATTATTATAATGTTAAGATGGTATTAACATGTTTAACTATATATAAACTATAAATAGGTATAATGCATATAAAATAGTAATATATTTTACAAGTACCAAAATAATTATAACTTTGTATTATAGTCAGTTCCGGATCTAGGTATCAGGAGGCCGGGGTGCAACTACTAATAATTGGTGGCCCCTTACAAAAAATATTGGTCGATATATCACTTACCTATTTAGATACGATTACGAATCATGTATATTTATTTTATGCATATTGATACATTAAATGAATAGAAAACACAAAAATGTAATTACCCAAATAAATAAGTAAATCAAAAAACACAACTATTCATACACCTTGAATATGATGTAGTAATTATAATATCAAGAAATGACAGAAGTATAAAACAAGTTTAAAGTAAATAAAATATAAATTATAAATAATTAACATTCAACGCACACTACCTGAATATGAAATTATTAAGTAAGTAAAATAAAACAATAAAAATATAATTTATACATAAATATAATAAAATACAATGATAATACGGTAAACTTAATTGCCAGTTATATGTCATTTATTTACACAATTGCATATCACAATTTTATAGTAACAACTTACAGTATAAACACAATGATATGGTTGCAAAAGGTTAGCAACCTACAAAAATAAAACAATACAGGTAAACTTGTAAAAGAAAGAAAATGTTTGACTTCTCAGGCACAGGTAACACCATGATCAGCAGGCTCTGCAAGTTCTATACTCAGTGTATCAGCAAAATTATGGATCGATTGAAAAACAGATTAAATCAACTCATAGGTACTATGTCAGAACAAAGAAATAATGAATACATAAATATAAAATTGTTATTATTTAAATATGGTTTAGTATTTTTAGTTTTGAAAATTTTGCTAATTTTGATGTGGATGAAAACATTTTTGTTTTATTAAATATTTTGCATATTAAAAGGTGTTCAATTACATACAACTTATGCTCTAAACAGTTTGTCATTGATTCGTATAGCCATTTTTTAATTGAATTATTATTTTTTACAAGTTCAGTTAATTGTTGTTTAATTTTCTTTTTATGAAAATAGTTTTTATAATTATTCTCAAAAACTTTTAAAAATTTATTTATAACATTATTAAAATTATTTGATGGCCCTTTAAGCCCACTTGCATCATTTGTTAGAGTGTAGTTTTTATCATATATAATATTTTTTTATATCAATGCTACTACAGAACAAATGATTAACAGGGCAGAATGTACGCCACTACTAAGTAAAGATAATCTGTTAGCCGAAGCGATGGGTATATGTGTACTTCGAGACATGATGCACGGGTACAGAGTGTTGGTCTTCATAGATGTATCGTTTGAGTTGGTTTTTTAAATAATAATACTATATAAGTAATGAGGTGTAATTTAAATAATTGAGTAATTCTTTTAACATAATTTATGGTTAATAGTGATTTATATACATGAGTGGCTAGTAAAATATAATAGATGTTTTACTCGTAATTACGAGAGTACAAAACACGCGACCTAGTGACTGCTAGGTGCGGGTGTCACGCGATGGTTTCGCGATCTAGGAACGATAAAAGGCGCGAAACTACTATTGATTTCTCCGCGTGGTGTGAGGAATGTTTTCATAATAATTGTTAATTTTACTCAAAACGATATCACAAAATATTAAAACAAAGTATTATTTTGATATTGAACGTTGAATGTGTGACAACGACAGTACGGTATTAATTATTGATTTATCGTTTTATATACTTAGCTAACATACAATGTTTTTTTTATCTGCTTACATTTTCAGCCACTAAAAAAACACCTGTTTTAATTTTTAAATGTCAATAAATATAAACGATGATAAATACGTAATATAATACAAATACATATATTTTATATTTTGTAATCAGCACTGAGAAATACAATGTGTCAAAGGGCGAAGACAATTACAAATCTAAAACATTTACCTATACATATTTAAATTTAAAAGGTATTGAATAAATTAAAATTGTTGGTCATGTATTAATAAACTTTAATATTTGTAATACCTTATCAACATAATATTATGATTTATGGCTATGCTGTATAGGACCTATTCTGCAAATTAGGTATACCTACTTTTACTATAGGTTGGCATATTGTACGGAAAACGAGAAGAAATATAAATATAGATACATAGGTTTTTATTTATTCTTAATATATAATACATACATACTTTTATTATTTTTTTTTTATGAGAATAGGTCGTTGTATCTGTTCACCTTATTCTACGACAAATTGTGAATACATTCAATAAGTTGTTTTCTCCAAAACGTGTGACGTTTGATTTCGAAATAGCAGTGCTAAAATCAGTAACAAATGGTTGGCCTAGTTAAAAAATAGTTGGATGTAGATTTTGTAACAATTGTTGTTTATCGACGTTGTACTTTACTTACTAAATAGGACAATGCGGCTTATATATTGAGTGTGTGAAAGATTAAATGAATGACGAATGAATGTAAACTAAGGGGTTTTTTGACGTGGATATTGAACGATAGAATAGCCGGACAGAGTAGTGAAGAGTAGATGCCGAACAGTGGTGAAGAGGAGAGAAGCGAGTACTCAAAGTACATAGACATAGATGAGTCTTTAGATCATCATCACGACTACCATCCACCTCATCCTCAAGTCCACTGTGGTCTTCACCTACTCACTATTTGTTACTCACATTTAAAGCGAAATATATTGTATTTATAATAATTCGTTGTGTATCTAACACACGTACGTTTCCCCAGCCCCCCACATATCACTTTTCCTAAATTTTCTTTTCCCAACATTTAGTACGTCATTTGTTTGTATTTGTTTGACCAAACTCAGAATTTGTTTGATGTCGGTTCTTCTTGGAAAATCGGTTTTCCGTGCGGGGGGCAGGGGAAACGTTTCCACAGCCGCTACCCCGTTAATTATTGACTTTTCGTAAATTTTCTTTTCCCAACATTTAGTACGTCATTTGTTTGTGTTTGTTTGACCAAACTCAGATTTTTTTTATCTCAGCATGCCCCGGAAAATCAGTTTTTAACAACAGTATTTATATAATATCGATAAATCTATAAATATATAATAATATATTATATTATATTGTTGAAACCTGATAAAAATTAATACTATTTTTTTTATAATATACCTACTAGTTTGTGTTTATTTAATGTTATATATATATATATATACTCGTTATTGATATTATAATATGTTTAATATTAAATTTACCATGCTTTTAGAACATTTCAAAGTGAATTTCGTGAATCATCTTTTAATATAGTTCCTATTTTGCATATGATAAAAATATTTTGCATTGTTTATAATTACATTGACACCAAAAAAATTACTTAACATTATACGTAGTAAATACGCGTTTTAGGAAAAGCATCCAATAGCTGTTCAGTGTTTGTGTACAAATACCTATATTATATCTATGGGTTAGTTAATGATGTGAACAAGACATAGAAGTATACTACAGAGTGTAATAACTTCCCTAATATCTTGTATACTTGAAATAACATTAAATATTTATATATAACAACTATAAAAAGAAGTTTGACTTTTAATAATCCATTACCTTGTATGAGTATGATCAATTTCGCATTTATTTTACTAACGCCAAAATTACTTAGTGACCATAACATTTCTGCAATTGCATGTCTAAGTATATTAATATTTAAATAAAGTTGAATGTGTTAATATACCTATTAACTATTGCATTTTATACTATCACCAGATTTTATTTTTAGAAATAATGAGTTTTACAACATATCAGATTATAACTGGCAACTACAAATAAAAATGCAAATAAATCTAATTAATTGTTTCTTGATAATATTATTACATACATATTACATAGGTATTAGGTATTATTTCATAATATTATAATAAAGTTTTATAAGATACAATGGTTTGTTACATAAAAATTAAATCATAAATAATGTTATTAAAAAAAAATTAAAAATTAAAAAAAATTACAACTGGCTTATAACAATCTGTTTAATTTTTTTTAAATATGTAATTTTAATTATTATTTAAATAGTATAAATAAGAAATTCACATGGTACTTTTGTGTTAGCTTTGATGTATTTCACATTTTTTTGGACATCATCATACATTTCCCTTTTATTATGTCCTCTCTTACAACATGCATAATAATGTCCAATGGAAGTCCTGAGACGACTTAGCAATTTTTTTGGTGTCAATGTAATTATAAACAATGCAAAATATTTTTATCATATGCAAAATAGGAACTATATTAAAAGATGATTCACGAAATTCACTTTGAAATGTTCTAAAAGCATGGTAAATTTAATATTAAACATATTATAATATCAATAACGAGTATATATATATATATATAACATTAAATAAACACAAACTAGTAGGTATATTATAAAAAAAATAGTATTAATTTTTATCAGGTTTCAACAATATAATATAATATATTATTATATATTTATAGATTTATCGATATTATATAAATACTGTTGTTAAAAACTGATTTTCCGGGGCATGCTGAGATAAAAAAAATCTGAGTTTGGTCAAACAAACACAAACAAATGACGTACTAAATGTTGGGAAAAGAAAATTTACGAAAAGTCAATAATTAACGGGGTAGCGGCTGTGGAAACGTTTCCCCTGCCCCCCGCACGGAAAACCGATTTTCCAAGAAGAACCGACATCAAACAAATTCTGAGTTTGGTCAAACAAATACAAACAAATGACGTACTAAATGTTGGGAAAAGAAAATTTAGGAAAAGTGATATGTGGGGGGCTGGGGAAACGTACGTATCTAACACCTAGTACTTTTATGTAAGGTAACCCTGTTGCATGATTTAGGTATCATACACCAAGGTCGAGTCATCAAGAACTTGTAAAATTAAACAGGACTTAAAGCACAGTAAAAGAATAATACGCGAAAGCGATAAGAGGGTTAGGTTACATGATGGATGCCCTCGTTCCTTACTAAAACTAAGAAATAACCAATGGGTATAAAGATGAATCGTCAAAAATAAGAACGTGGATGTTCGCGCCGCAAACAAATTTTGAATGTGTTATATTCCCGCCGATTTGTTAATGTTGTATTCGTTAGTTTTGGTTATTCGAAAGGTTATTCGAGTTTAATATATATATATATATATATATCATACATACATATGTATCGAAATCATTTACAATTTAAATGTATACATATAATATGCTTATCAGTTATCATATTATATTATATCAATACTTAATTATTATAAATATTATTTTTTTTTTTAGAAAATTCATCACGTAATGAAACCAAAATGTAATTTTTTTATATAACATACTGAACGTATGTACTTAATAACTTACATGGAAAATTTTGGCTACCATAATGTCAACATTCATACTATTATGTCTTATTTAATATTATTACTGTCCATACAATTAACTATCAACAACGTAACATAAATTCAAAGTCTAAATAAAATTCATCATATTTTATATATTTTGTACATAATTTTAATTATTATCATTAACTATAACTATTATATTAACTATCCTCTTCTTTTATGTTTTTTTTAATCTGTTGGTTTAGATTAGTTTTTTTCTTCAGCGTCAACTATTTTTCCTTTATCAGTGATTTTTTTCATTTTGGGAATTCACATCATCGTTTCCTTCATTCTGGCTTTCCTCAGCAACTCCTTCTTCTTTTTTTTCTTCTTCTCCGTTATTTTCTTTTTTAAGAAGTTTCTCTTTATATTGGTCTTTACTTTTATTAGGTTCTCCCTCCTCTTCTCCATTATGCACTTCTTTATATCCATCGTGTATTCTATTATATTGTTTCCTTTCATGGCTTTCTCCATTCCACATTGGTTCATCGTCTATATCCGATTCATTTTCTTTTTCATAATTTGGTTTTTCATCAACTAACAATTCTTCAATACAGCTTCTCAATCTAATGTCTGGCTGAACTTCACTTGCTGGATTTTTCAGTTCCAATATTTTTTTAAGTAATGGATAAACATGGGTTAATTTAAAGTTTTTACTCTGGACTGTGGGAAGAGTTTTAAAACTTTTTCCGATTCCAATAAAAAAACCATTCATTCTTTTGTCTTTGTTATCATAGCCACTTTCGTATGTGACGAAATTTTTTTCACCTGAAAGATGTATACAAATTATCAAACATTTAATTGAAAAAGCGGTCATGCCAGAAAAATACATAATGTTGGAAATATTTGAAATATGTATTATTTACACCAAATACAATGATTTTAAATTGTAAATACTAGTAGAACGATTATTAAGATGTATTAAATGACAATGACTTTTACATAATGAATTATTATAATACCTAGTAAAAAAAATAAATCAGGCAATCAAAAAAATTATTTTCTGCAAACCCATTGTAATCATGAGATATTTCTAAAATACATAATATTTTAATCGAAATGCAATAATTACTATAATAAATTTACCTCTCATACTTTAGATAATTTTACATATTTTGTTCATGCAATGTTTACATAAAGATAATGATAACTAACCTACTTGTTTATAAATTTCTCCTATTTCATCACTTCGAAAAAATGCATAACCTGGCATTGCATTTAAAACCAACGTTCTATTATTTACATTAGGACCATTCAACATATGCCACCAAGATCTATATTCACCCGATTCGAAGATTGCTTGCGAAACCATTTGACCATCAACTTCTACTAATTTATTGCGTAAAATAAAACAATTTACTGTAAAAAAAAAAAAAATGAATAAGTCATCAATCTCCAGTGTTAGAGTATTATTGTTATGACTTAGTCGTAAATGTTATAACCTTCATCATCACATCTCGTGTATATATTAGCTCTTGTGAAAATCCATTTAAAAGAATCTTTGTCTTCTGCAAGCTGAGTAAATCTCTCTATTGGCAAAACGTGCTCGTGATCAACTCCAATCATACCATGATCACTGATAATAAGTATATGTATGTCTGATAGAATATTTTTTAACCCTTCATAAATGCGCCTGAAAATAAGAAAATGGATTTGGAAGATTTTTATACTAATTCAATTTAAATGTCGAGGCATTTATGAATTTCCAACATGTTTTCTGTATTTGCGTTGATAATCGTTGCATTTAGTATTCAATCTGTAGATTGGTCTACAATAAGTGTTCTCTCCATGATTCTCTGTTTTGTGCTTTGTCTTTGAGTTGTTTGTACAAATCGACACTTGCATCTTTGATTACTTGACTTATATAACACGTTCTTGGCCTACCTCTTCCTCGTTTCCCTCCTATCATACCTTCCAGTATAAGGCTATGGAGTTTTTCATTATGTATTAACGTATAACCTATCATATACCATCGTCTTAATCTTAAACTATACAGTAATGTTCTTTTCTCTTTGACTAAATCTAATACTTCTTCATTTGTCTTCAATTCCGTCCATTTTATTTTCTCCATTTTACGCCAACACCGCATTTCAAAAGCTTCTAGAGTGATTTCATCTTTTTTGTTTAACGTCCATGTTTCACAACCATATAATGCTGTACTCCATACGTATGTTTTAATTAAACGTTTTCTCGTTCTTAGATCTACATTTTTTGATGTTAGTAATTTACTCCTAAGTAGAAATGCCTTTTTTGCTTGCCCTATTCTACTTTTTTTACTTGGCTTTTGAAATGTGGTGGCGGGGGAAACATTCGGGGCATATGTATATACTTTTGTTTGCAATGCAACGATTATCAACGCAAATACAGAAAACATGTTGGAAATTCATAAATACCTTGAAGTTTAAATTGAATTTGTGTAAAAAAGAAAATGTTTTGTGAATGATGAATATATAAAAAAAACGTGTAGCCTAGATCTCGAATAAAAACCTAATCATAAAACAATTTTAGTAACTAATAATTAATTATTCGATAGTCCTGTATTTTATATAAAATTATAGGAATGGAATTTCGTGTTCATACAATATTTTTTAAGATCTATTGAAATAATTAATTTTCAAAGCAGTTTTAAAGTGTATCCATTTAAATATATATATATATTCTTTTATACTTGTTTATTCAGTAAAAACGAATTCAAATAGTTTTAAGTTTTTTGACATTTGAAAAAGTTAAATACCCACCAAACCATAACTGTATTATGTTTTTGTCAGATTTTGTCGGACAGTTAATTGTTTCTCGCCTTATACTTTTATATAGTTCACAATGTTAATCGTACAAAAACGTTATAGAAATAATAATTTCGGGTTGATTTACATGATATTAGATTAATCTTAACTGTTTTTTTTTCATCACAATTTTAATACCATATTTTTCTTGAAACTGACATTTTCCTAATGTAAATACAAGTGCACACGGTAAACCATTTAATGTAAACATTTATATTTTTTTAATTTAATAAATTAAGATATTTTGACATAAAATTTGCGCCCGTTTAATCAACTCTATTTTATATAATTACATATTTTTTTAAATAATATTTAATCGTTTTTCATCTATATTATTACCTATATTTCTGTTTATCATTTAGTATGAACTATGATATTTTTTTTTAATATAAAAAAAAAATAACTACGGGCATTCCATAAATTTACTATATGTGATGGACAATAAAAAAGAATTGATGTTTCATGATATTCAGCTTATTGTTTATTTATTTATTTATTTATTTTTATTAAGTAATTCGCGGCAGCTATGGCCAATGGATGTAGTGTTATTTTTGTTAGTAGTTTGGTGGGTACAGTATTGGTGGGTGTACACGTATGTGTTGGCATGGTACGCCGCTAGAGGATCGAGTGGTCACTCATCCGATCGATAGCGACGTTGGACGGGGATTAACCTCAGTCACATTGACGTGACTGGCCAACCACTCCGCCACTCCATGCCACCTATTGTTTATTATTGTTTGCTATGCACAAAATTGATTGAACATATTATTATTGATTAAACTAGAGGTTAGCAAATAAGATGTATTAAATTCCGAATAAAAAATCATTAAGTGAACGAGTTCTTTTGTAATGCTTTATAGTTGTTCTAAAAATGTTTGGTCAACACTAAAACATTTATATTTTACAGTAATTATAATTTCACTGAACGAAGTATAACATACTAAATTGACATTTAATGTGAGAAATCATAATAAATTTTTATAGCCAGTCTTTTAAAATTTGACGAAAAAACTATTGATTTTTATTAATTTGTATTCGTCGTTTATTAAATGAATGTTATATTACATTTTGAGGTATTCATATCAAAAATAAAACATTTTATTAGACAAAACAAATCAAAAAAATGGATTTATTTCAAATTTCTATGCGTAGCCTCAAAATTATTGAATTTTTAAGCTTTTTTTTAATAAATATTAAAGTATTGTTGGATAAATAAGAAAAAATGTAAGTTTCTTATATCATTACTTTTGAAGTTATAACAAATTAACTGAAATCAAAACGACGAAAATCTCATTTACGGCATATTTTACCACCTTTCCTCGATTTTTCGGTATTTTCTCAAAATATAAGAAAAACGTTTGAGAAAGATGATTTCTTCAATGTCACTTAAATAGAATTTCTGATTATTCAATACAAATTTAAAGTATACACAATTGTATCACCGATAGATCCTTCACTTTTATTAGAATCTAAAATATCAGATAAATTAGATTTTCAATACTGTTCATGGTTCTAATAAAAACAAAAAATGACCCTCTCAGGAAAAAATAACTAGAATAGTCTACATTTATTAATTCTATTATTTGATACATTTAATATTAAAATTATCAATACGCACCTGTTGCAATCAAAAAATAAGTTCGTAAAATGGATACAATATAAAAAAGAGAAAGTATTCATTCAATGTAGGTATAAACAATTTTTGAAATATTTTAAGTTATAATTACTTAATTGTGGTTTCGACATTTTGATACAGAATTTTCACTTTATCGTCATGTTTGGTTTTATCATAACCAAAAAGATTATGATCAAAGTATGCCATAACTAAATTAGCTGGTTCGTTATCATTCGTCAACCATTCCAAAATTGTTTTCGCACGATCCATCCATGACATTTTCCTAAATAAAAACATGATTACAATTTACCTAGATTTAAGTGTTAATTAAATAACACAAATTATTTAAAAATGATTAGGTATAATACAGCTTTTATAACATTATAGCAATTTAAAAGTGATTTATTATTTAAATTGAATCGTAATATAACTACATTATGGTTGGATATTTATAAAAATAAATGATTTTAACGCTTTTTATATTTATTTGACAATTAGTTTTTATTGATTACTAATACATAGCTAAATGTGAAATGGTATATTAAAGTAACACATTTGTTATAAAAAATAGTGTTGTAAATAATGCAAATTATAATAGTCTATCAAAAACAAACACCATGAAATTTAGCCAAAAAGATAATCAGAATTAATATTGTAGCTCTAAAATATTGAATAAAATATCACCTACTCATCGTAGGTTTGAATATAATGTGGTTTTTTGCTGCCATACGTAAATTCTGCTCCAGGCCACATCATCATGCCACTGTATCGTCTTTCGTTAGGATTTTGATTTTCAGTCTGTATTTTTGTTATATTAGAAAATATTGAGATAGACATTTAATGGCATATTATAATACAGTAAATTTATTTAAAAAACAGTAATAATTATAGTATGGATTTTACATAAGTAATATGATATTGTTACACGAATTCCAATGTAAAAACAATTTAATTTTAAAATACAATGTAATGGGCGATGGCACACTAAGTGTAATCCAAAACTGCTAAAAAATTATGAAATCCAACGAAGTCATTTTATTTATATTATAGTAAATCATAATCACTGAGATTCAAATATTTTTATTTTGTTAATATATTTCATTTCATTTTATACTTTCTTTCATATAACTAGTGATATTTAATACCTATATAAATACATTCGTAATATTATTTTTTAATGTAAGACAGCACTTGTGAATAAACATTTTCCAAACATGACTAAAATTAATTATTAGATACACGGAAATTGCTCTGTTCATATTTATTAAAAAAAAAAAAAAAAAAAACATCTTTAACATAATATGCATATGTACAATTATCAACGTCATTACAATATGTACCTATTATTTATTAAAAAGCATAAATAATAATTGTAAATTTTCGAATTGATAAACGTTATCAGGTACAAAATAAATTTATCAAAAACTGTTAAACGAAGAAAACAAAACAATCAGTTAATTGTTTTCTTCTTAACACTGCTTTATATAATATAAGTATATTAGTACAAACATTTTTTGTGAGTTGTTTATATATTCAATAATATATGTATATATATATATTTACATACATATATTTATTTATTTATTCTTTTACGCGTAAAACATATAAAATGTTAAAATATAGGCAAAATTGTATCATCTGTCGAAGAATATTATTTGATTATATCTCTGAGCTCGTCATTTCTATATCTAAGGCCGTCCTCCTACTAGTGGTGTGAATTAAATCCGGATTCTCTAAAAATCCGAAAAATCTGGATTTCGGATTTTGGATTTTAAGTTGTAAAATCCGGATTTCGGATTTTCAAATCCAAATTTCGAATTTTCGGATTTCAAATCCGAATTTCGAATTTTCGGATTTGAAAATCCGAATATTTGGGTTTCACACTGTGGATTTCTGTATTCTAAAGCAGAAAATAAAAATTGTTCGTTATAAATTCTAATATAAAAAACGAACATTTTCTATTTTAAATAAAAAACATTCATCGTTCCACTTAGAATTATTATCAGAATGAAATATTAATTCAATGTTTCAAAATCCGAAATCCGGATTTCGGGTAAAATCCGAATTTGAATTCCGAAATCCGGATTTTTATCCGAATCCAGATTACAGATTTCGAATTTAATAAATCCGGATTTTCGAACTTCGGTAAATCCGGATTTTTCCCAACACTACCTCCTACTAGGGCAACGCGACGCGACACGACGTTGACGCGACTAAAAAAAAACAGTTGCCTAGCAAAAAATCGTACGATCTGATTTTGTGAGTTCTGCACACTATAGACTATGTTTCAGTAACTAGAATTGGTTAGTTGCAAACATGTTGTCCTCTGAAGATGACGATACCATTGCATTATACTGGTATTATCAAAACCCCAAGAAACGGATAAGGAGACACCATGGGTACCAGGGCTTATTATAAGGATTTTTTTCAACTGCGCATATTATTATAGAATTGAACCTGCTCACCCTAACCTAATTTGGCTTAATAAGGGCGTTTTCATTAAAATATTTAAATTTTAACTTCTAACTATACTTTAGTTTATGTTTCATTTAAATCTAATTCCACCTACTAATATAAAAAAAACCATATGTTTAAAAATGTCCTTTTTTATTATAATTTTAATTTTTTCTTGTTTAAAATAATATTTCTTTTTAATTAACTCAGGCATAAAAAACATAATTGAATTTTTATTTTAAAATTTTCTTCTTTTATTTGAAGTTTCACCATGTTCTTGTTCAGACTTTCTTTTTGACTCTTCCTCAAATATACCATGATACCATTCTTGTTCCTTAGCTTTTGGTGTATTCTTAACGCGACGTTCATTTTGTTTTAGCCATATCTGTACTGCTTATCTTGGGTCCCAATTTTGTAGAGGTGGCATGTTAAAATGAATAAATAGATATTCATTTTCAGTTTCTACATGCAAACGTTGACGATTTATTGATTTAAGAATATTACTCTTGTCTCTTACTGATTTAACGTTCAATGTCAGCACTGTGAGGTTTGGCAGCTATAATACGAGAAAGCAAAATATTTAGATTTTTGTACTCATCAGATCCAGATAAATGCTGAACAAGCTTAGATAAAGACATCTGGCGTAGGTCCTCTATTTTATCATGTTCCAGTATGTCTGTATATTCCATATCTAACGATTTGTGACTTATACCTATTATGGATTTATGTGAAAAACAAAATTATTTTTTAATTTAAAGCATTTATAAATTGTAGTAGGTATTTATTAGTAATTGGCACTAATTCAAAAAACCCTAGAGTTTTTTATTTCAACTGACTAGAGTAACTTAAGTCAACTACAAAAAATTCGATTATCAAGTGCGTATCTGACTTTCCCAACTACGCAAAATAAGCCCAACTACGCTTTAGAATAAGCCCTGATGGGTACATACATACAAGCAGAATGATATTAACTGTCGTATTTTTGTTGCCGCTAATGAATTAATACAAGATGACGTCAATTTTCAATCTTTTTATCGAATGTCGAAAGATGATTCATATGATGTTTACTATTTAATTTAATATAATAAACTTCTTGCAATTTATCACATATATATTTTTACATATTTATGAAATCCTAGAAAACGTTTTCGTCCTGGTTACCTAACTTCAGCTGCCACATATGATTCTTAAGGGAATAATATGATTATAATTATAGTTATCTATATCAGGGGTGGCCAACCGGTCGATCGCGATCGACTGGTCGATCGCGAGATGAATTCAAGTCGATCGCGACACCCTTTCGCATTTCCTTAAATTTTTGAAAAATTTGTGGATCTTTGTATATCCCACGAATATAAAAATTAGATTTAGAAAAAGGGCAATAAATAACTATGAAAAACAAGATTATACACTGATATCTATTAACTATCGTATAATTGTAGGATGGATAGCCCGCATTACTTCCTATTAATGGCCTTTATCGCGTTCGTATAAACTGATAAATCGAACCAGTCTTCAATGACAGTTACAATAAATATAATAAATATATACATATATACCTAGTATAAATAGTATAATAGTAATAAGTTAAAAATAATAATTAGTAATCAAATATATTAAAATACGTGTAGTGTTATAGTGTTAAACTGTGAATTTATATTGTAATAAAAAGTAATAAAATAAGTGTAACACGCCTGTACATATAATATATTTTTTGTTTATTGACAATCTTTTTTTTTTTTTTTTTGGTCGATCGCGACCACTTAGAAAAACTCGGAAGTCGATCGCAGGTCTATCAAAGTTGGCCATCCCTGATCTATATGATTATTATATTACCTCTATAAAACTATAATATAAACATTAAGATGTCTATATTAATAATGAAATAAACACCAGTTTAATTCAAGTGATGTAATGGGAACTATTCATCAAGCGACTGACAGCACTATTCGCGCGCGATTAGTTGTTATCGTGTCGCGTCGTAGTCGCATCGCGTCGCGTCAGTAGGAAGTCCCCGATATAGGCATTAATCCGTGTTTTATAAAACAAACGATCATCACGCGATATTTATTTGAAATCGTGTCGCGTCCCGTTGCGCTAGTGGGAGGACGGCCTAAGTCTAATTGTAGTTTATATACACCACCACTTGAAAAGGGATTCATAATCATAAAAACAACATGGCATCATACATCTTACCCAGATCGGGATTATGTCCGGGCTTGATTTAAACATATCTTCATCGTTTGTCACCGATTCTTTGAACTCTGATCCAAGAAACATTGTCGGGCCCAGTACACCATGGACATTTGAGCACACGCCGGTGGCTAAGGAAAAGTGGGTCGCGAACGCCTCCGTAGGGAAAACAGAACGCATTTGTAACGGTCCGGTTCCGCCTTGACTTAACTTAAACAAATAAGGTGTATTTTTTTCATTGATTTCATCGGGATGGATTCCACTGAACGACAAGACAAGAACTTTTGGAGGAGGTTCGGTGTATACTTCCGACAACGATGCAACGAGGATCATTACAATTACAGAAAACATGTTGAAAATTTCACGGATGCCCCTTTGCGTCGTATGTAATTTTAAATCCAGTGAATTGTGAAGAAAATTTACGGTTTATGACGAATAGACAACGAAATGTGTATATGAGATATTGGAGAAAACCTACCCACAAAACTATATTTGTAACAAGTAATTGTTTTTATGATAATTCTATATTTTATACGAAATGGGAAATATGGGATTTTTTATTAACCAAATATTTGTCGAGATTTGCTCAAATAATTTATATTCTAAGCAAAATTAATGTGTAAATATCGAACACATTTTCCACATTTTCATACTTGCACAAGTTATAAATGTAAACATAAGTAAGTTTTTAGTTTTGAAGACACTTGGAATTGGTGGATATCTGAACTACATTCCGTATCATATTTTTTTCAAATTTTGTTGGACAGTAAATACTTCCTTGTGTTATGAAGGCACACTGTTTAATGTATATTTTTTGATCAATAAAAATGAACTATTTTTTGACAAAGTGTCTTCACTGGAAGGCTTCTTAAATCCGTCCTTTCCTCAAGCCATTTAATATCCTATCATCTTTTTTACTTATTGTTCATTTAATTGTAACAGATTGTAAATAAAAATTATAAAAATAAAAAAAAAAAAAAAAAATTTTAGTGATAAAAATACCATTAGTCACTATATTTTTTTTTTTAATTTTGTAAGCGACTATTATTTTCAGTCATTAAAGATTGTATTTAACTATTTTCAATAGATTTTTATGAGATTTGACTCATGTTTAATTGAATATTTGTAATTAAAAGTGCGAATAATAAAATATAGTCTTATGTGCCTAAAGGTGCATGAATAAGATCTAGTGAAGACTCTCCGGGCAATAGCTCCACTGTCTCTTACACTCTGACTCCACTCTACGTTGTGTAAACACAGATACGTACGTGGTACGTGTTATAGTATCTAAAAAAAAAATAAAGTTAAGCATACAATGCCATTTTATTCACTTTATATATACTTGACTAAGAAAGCAGACTTCACTGGTAACTTCACTCTAATAGATACATTTTAACAATAATCATAGTTCTTACAAAAGTGTAAGTTGTAAACAATATTTTTGATATTTCAATATAATTTTGATGAAAATCTGTTGGGTACTTTACCAATATAATTAACTTGACATGTCGAAAAATCTGTCATTAGGTATTCAAAAATTTAAATACTCTAAAATATAAAACTAATATATAATCTAATATATAAAACTGAAAAGCATCAAATAAAAAAAAATCTTCAATTAAATACTGATGCAAAATTGTCCACTAAGCTTTTTTATAGTATTCTATAATAGCGTTATAATCGTTTTGCAAAAATGATTTATCATTCATTTTGCATTTAAAATAATATATAAAACTATCATACGTCTAATGATTCGATCGTGAAAATAACTCATCTAAGGTCTATATTCACTATCTTTATCTTGTCTTTTATCTATTACTTGAAAGGACAAAAGATGCACTTCCACCATCATTATCTTATTGGGTTTTTTTTTATTTTACTCCAAGAACACTATGTGCGTGGCACTCGATTTAAAGTGATTTGTGTGGTCATATATAAACGAGTTCTCAAATCAAGTATTGTTAACCAGAATTATTGAATATTCATAAGCGTTTTCTTACAAGTAAATAATAACAACTTATTTATTTTTAAGAAATTAATGTAATTTGATTTGAATTTCTTTTTTCACTGAATTAACTTAAAACGAAATTTGTTTTAATTTTAATAGAATTTATGATATAAATTTAAAATATCCACTAAATGAATATTTTTAAACTTGTCGTAAGTTATTTCTATCTTCTATTGATACATTAAGGCATACAATTTCAATGTTATTTTATTTTCGTCAAGTTCAACCAGTTCAATGATTAAAGCATTGAAAGCTCTAGTATAAGGTATATATATATATATATATAATAGTCTTAAATATTTATACCGTCTTTGTAGTACCTATTATATCTTTTAAGAGTTGAATATCGAATGAAAATATCGAAAAAATAATTCAATCATTCATAATTTAGATTTTGCAGGTCATCATTTGTCAACTAAATATACCTCTTACCTCCTGTAAAGAATATCTAAGGATATTCATACCCTTTGGTAAGAATATTTTAGAATATTTTTAGTATGGAATTTAAGTATTCTAGGATATTCTTACCGGGGGAGTGAGTAGTAAGAAGGTAAGGTTTGACTGTTACACATACATGAGATTATAATAAAAGAAATAAAGAATACAATTATCGGAATAGCTACATTTAATTATAATTATTGAATGAAAAGTTATTTAATAGTATGTTTGATGCCCATTATTCAAACATTGCTAACAAGGATAATATGGTTGAAAACGTTTTATATCGTAAAATATCGCCATATCATCGAAAACTATTCAGCCGTTACTATGTTTCTAGTAAAAAGCGGTTGGTCACTCTTTAATGCAAAAGTTTTTTGATAGTGATAATTGATAAACATTTTTAATGTTTCGAAACCCGTGAAGTAAGTACTTAAAATTTGTAATTATGTAATGAGAATTAAGATTAATTATTATAAAAAAATATGGATATATATATATATATATATATATATATATATATATATATATATATATATATATATATAAATATATTATTTATGTATTACATTTATATTAAAGGTCATATTACATTTGACGTTCGAAATTGCAGTAATAAAATAGATAATATTTTAAAATACCTTTTTATTTTTTTGGTTTATTAATTCAACTTGTCCGTTTCAACTGCAAGTGGATTAAATCAATGAGGAACTGTTTGAGAATCATTGAAAATACTTTTACTTTTTAAGTACTCTTAAAAAACCTGCATTCTAATATAAGAAATTGAAAAATATAAATACTCATTATACATAAACTGTATAATGTATACAATAAAAATGGCTATGTGCATCTTGGTAAATACAGTAATATGATACAGTAAATTATTTCTCTGGCCTTTCTTAATTTATTTTTAAATTACTGGACACAATTTCAGAATGAAAAATTTAGGAGATTTTGTACACCTAAAGCTGTGTGTGTGTGTGTGTGTGTGTGTGTGTGTGTGTGTGTGTGTGTGTGTCCTGAATCAGTGCCGTGGTAAAGTGTTAAAATTTATCGGCCAAACATATTTCACTAAGGACCTCCCCCCCTTCCATAATAATTAAATTTCTTATTATGTATCAAATCGTTTTTCTTTCAATTTTCATTATCTTTTGAAAACATACTCGTAAGTACAAAAATACACAAAGGGTAAACAATATACCTAATTATTTATTAATATATAAAATAAATAATGATAATCAATGTAAAATAATGTATCGGGATAAAGATTTTACTATTATTATCAAATTTAATCCTTAATAATAATAAGTTAAAACTATAAGACACTGTGCAATCTATAAGAAAAGGCATACGCCATACGAGTACGGTACGACTAAATGCATAATAAATAATAATATTAATATTTTACCTAATAATTAACAAAGTCATCCCGAACAGTGTTTAAAACTGTAAATAAATATCCATGTCTTATATCAATAATCTAAAAATACATTTACTGCTGTATGAACATAATCAGGTTGGCACTAAACTTTCCGTGTTGGTAGTTAAAATTTTGCATTGTGTATCTACAATGTGGTCTGTAGAAGTTATCAATTGAATGTTTATTAAGTTTCGGTATTGCAGCTATTGCTACGTTTTAACGCAATACGTATGAATTAAAATTCAATATCTTACTAACATCATACCTTAAGTACCAAAGTACCTAACATATAATATAATAACCAGATAGACCACCCACTACAAAAAAAAAAAAAAATCGGACTACTGCCCCTCAAAGTTACGATCACCACGCCACTGTCCTGAATTTAAATTCTGAAAAATTTAGCGAAATTGCTCTTTGTGAAATAGTTAAATTGATACAAATTTTAAGCAAAACAATAATTATTGTAAATGACGAGAAAAAAGAAACGAGTTCTAAACCAAACAGATGCGCAGCAGTCTTTTATATTGCCAGATAGCTTTGATAAACTTTTATTCCCAACCTGAATTTAGTCTTCTTTATATATTCATTGAAGGATACAGATCTATCTAGTTTAAACCCCTGGATATCTAGGACGCTCTTAATTAATTATGCTCGATAAAGGGACGGTAAAATATGTATACCATGTACATTTTTACTGAAGCATTGTTCAAAATGGTTTTACCTTACATATACATTTTTTCTTTAAAATTCAACAAACCAATCACTAGTATTTGTCCGAGAACAATAAAGATGAAATTGTTAACTACCATTACATTACCTCAGGTTTGAAGGTATACGTGTCAAATTCATTGTAGCACATCTTCGTTCCAGAGTCCAACAGTTAGAAACCCAATGAAGCATTATAATACCATGTAATCAAGAAACACTTTAATTGATAATATTTTTTTTTTTTTTTTTATTTATGAAATAATTATTGGTCTTTTCACATGATTAAATGTTATAACATACTACCTATTTTGTTTTACAGAAAACATAACAAAATCAATTTTAATAAAAATATTCTAATTTTTTTAACAATTTTATTTTTTATAAATATATTAAATTAATAAATAAATAATAGAATCACGATGCAAATAATTTTTGTTTATATTTGATATTCAATTAATTAAAAAACAACCCATGAAAATACATTTAACTTTGTTTTCTATCTTTTGGAACCTTCTGCTTTTCTGAAACATCAAAATAAATTGTTAGTTGAAATAATTGCATATATAATTAATTGTATACTTTACTATTTAATTATATAATTAATTGTATTATATATACTTTTAAATATATTGAAATTAAATGATTTTGTAGTTGTAACTTGACGTCGTTCAGAGAGCTTTTATTAATTTATGTTAGTGGAATAAATTAATTACGTATCATTATATCACGTATATTGTTGTCACACTTGTGAACATTTAACTATTGAATACAAAAAATCCAAATAATTTAATTTGGAATGTATACTTTACCTATTGTTATAATTTTTTCCTCATAAACATGCGAAACCTTCATTATTTTATCAGTGTTAGTGACTCCTTTAGGTTTGATAATATTTAATACCAAGATCTTTATTACATGGTGACTTGATTAATGGAACTCAAAATTACATTTTTAAATTAGGACGATTTTCTTATGTTTTAATTAGAATGTAATTAACTACCAAAAATAATAATAAATAATTTAAACACAAAATAAAAATATTATTTGATATTAACCCTCATATTATCATAGTACAAATTAAATGCATGTATTTAACTAAAAAATAAAATCTGTTATATATACATAATAAATAGGGCTCGGTGTTATAGGAGCTAAAAAGAGGGAAATATGCATGCAAATATGCACGAAAAAATTGCAAAATATGCATCAAAAAATGTAAAATATGCTTCAAATTTTATTAAATATGGGAAAAAAATTTCTAAATATGTACAAAAAAAATTTTTATTTTTAAAATTAAGTTATTATTTTCATATTTTGGTTGTCGTTTTGACTTCTTTTTGAACTGAAAAATAATTTTAAAAATATTTTCAGTATTTGTAAAGTCAAATACGAAATAAATACTCGTACGTGTTTTATAATAAGTAGGTACCTGTTAAGTTGTTACATTGAACCACCAAAATTTTTTTCGGATTTTCAACTTCAAATGACCGTCGATTATTTGACAAAAGATTTTTGTACCGAGAGAAACTTCTTTCGACGTCAGTTGATGTCATCGGAGCAAATTTATAAAACTTTAAGTCATTGCCGGTCAACTCTTCCGGAAGTTCATCCATTGATTCATCCATTAGAATATTACTTAAAATACATATGTTGAGGAAGAAAAAAAATCAATTTTTTTAAAAAAATATTAAATATGCACAATATACGCATGAAATCATTGAAATATGCACTATTTTCCTAAAATTGACGAAATATGCAAAATATGCATTTTTAATTTTTCGTTTTTGAACTCGCCATTGTTTAGCTCGAATTTATAGCTTGGTCTACTATAAATTGATAGTATTTAGAAAAATATGCAACTCCTACAACATCCGAGCCCTATTAATAAACAAATAGATAATAGAAAAATATTTAATAAAATAAGTATGAAGCCTATAAATAGTACACTAATAGATTTTGTTGGTGTCAATTATTTTTTATATTTATATTTTAAAGTTTTATGAAAATTGGATCAATTAATTATTTTTATACACATTAAAAGTTAAAATTTGATGTTATAGTAATCGATTCCGTTCAATTCCAACTAAATTTTTGTATAAAATAAAGATCATATTTAATGGGTTTTCAGAGATTTTTAGTATCATCTGAAAAAATTGAGTCTGGGAGTAAAATAAAAGTTTCATGTCTTTTAAATCAAGGATGATAAATTATTGAAGAAATCTAGGTAGTTTTAAACACAAAGTGATTATATTTCTGAAACTACATAAAAATGTTTGAAGTTTTAAATAAAGTTTTGTGTGATGGAACTTGTATAGATTGTCAAGTGTTAGTGGTTTTTGGTCTGTGTGGAGATATGTTTAGAGACATACCATGGTGCAGGGGTAAAGATAAGACTAAATAACTGAAAGCGATGAAGTGAAAATCTCGTTTATGGCACATTTGATTGTTTCAAATCATTTTTGTTTTCACTTTCACTTGAGAAACAAAGAGAAATATCACCTATAAAGTATCAACTAGATGAAATTTTTCATCTATAGAAGAGCTAAATATAAATTTTGGACCAAGCTAACTTTTCCAAAAAAATTTTTTAGATAAAAATAAGATGAAAATCAATAGATACTTAATTTATTTTAGAATCTAAAATATTAATTTTATTCAAATTTTGAGCAGTACCTACGTGTTTGACGACTAAATATTCATATAACCTTTTGATATTATGAATCCATTTAATTTCAGTAAATTATGATTTTTCCACATTATTTTCTTATATTTAAAAATAATTTACATCCAATTTCTGACGGACAGTAATGGACCCAAATTTACTGTCTCAAAAATTAGTATGGTAAAATATATATATATATATATATATATATATATATATATATATATATATATATATATATATATATATAGTTTCATTTTAAAGTAAATAAATAAATGCCACTTTAAAACCGATTAATCATTCACTCCATTCAATGTAAAATGTTCAAAATATTTCAATCAAAGTATATTTTTATAAGAAATGCATTTTCCGTAATCCACATTCAATAATACGTATCTTTTTGAAAATTAAGTAGACTTAGTAAGTGGAATAAGGACTCGTTTTTCTATGGATATTTTGGATTTTGAGTTGAAATTAAATTTTAAAATAATTTGGATAGTTAAAGTAGAAAATATAACGAATTTAAATCATTGTTAAAATGAATTCGTTTATCAAAACATAACATAAAAACTTGTGTTCTGTGCACTTTCAAAAATTAAATATTGTAATAGTCACATGCATCAAAATATATCATAGTATTTTGTCATTTTTCGCAAAAAATGATGTCATTAGAATATTTGTTTCTTAAAATATTCTAAATTCTAAATTAAAGTAGTGTCATAAATAATTAATAAACGTAACGCTTTTTCTTCTTTAAATTATTAATTACGAACTACCCTTAAACAAATATACACCTGTTAGAAATTTTGCACTATTAAATTGTTAAAAATTTTTAAATGGATTCAATGTTGTTTTTATTTTCATCACTTTAATGATTATTTAAATACATAAATGCAGTGAATAACACTATCATACAAAAATAACTTAAATCAACATTTGTTTTGTGTTGTTTTTTTCATTTTTGATATATATATATATATTATATGATGAAACGTTATGATTATTGAAAATATAACCATTGAATAAAAAATGGGCAATGGCGTATCTAAAAGTATACAAATTTAGATGTTCACATGTTATTGAATTTTCATATTTTTATAAAAATAAATGTATATATAATTGACAAGATTCAAATAATACCTATTTGTAAAAAATACATGCTGTTTAAAACAGTTTAACAATAATATCATGTAATGCAAATTACCTTTAAAATATTTACACTTTATGCAACGTACCGAGTTGTGAATATTTAAATTATTTGATTCAAAGAATATATCATAGTAGTATGTAATTAAACATCAACAAGAATAGATATTTGATTATATATATATATATACATTTAACATGTATGTGTTATATAGTTAATTGATTATGAACAATCTTATCTTAATATATAGTTACAATAAGCTTGGTTAAATTAAAATCAAAGTTGAAATTACAGAAAAACTGTAAGTGTATATTACGTATATTAATTATCTTTGTCTATATCTATGTGATTAATTAGTATTAAATCATTAGGTGTACTGGTGTACCGGTGGCGCAATTAAGCCATAAGAAAAACTACACACACCCACGTAGGTCAATGCGGGGGAAACGTGTGATAAAAGCTCAAGCATTTGAGAACCCCGGAAGACCTTTCAATCACTAGTTCGGGGTTTTAGCGTGCTGCTCACCAAGGAACATGGTGTATTTTAATGTCGCTTATACATTTTTTCTTATCAAACACAGTATACGCATTTGGATTTCAACAATGCTTTCAACACCGTAAGTTATTGACATTGATCGAGCGAAACAGTGTCTTTGACCTCTATTACGTCCTATCGTCAGAATCAAAACCAGGAGGATTTTTTTAACATTCGTCCGAATCGAAATGATTGAAAACAATCGATTGAGTAGAAAAAAAAAAGTATAAAACGACTGGGGAAAAACGTCTGGACGTTCGACAGTCCTTCTAGTCACGCCACTAGCGCGTACACCGCAGTATTACAAAATAATATTACATTATGTCGTGACGTCTCGTCGACACGACGCCCGAACGGAGCGCCCGAGACGATCGGTCCACGAGTCACGACGTTGTCGCACGCGGGGACAAAGTCGTCCGGCGTCAAGACGATAGCGTTGTGACCGACACGACGCGTGACGGACCGTCCCGTCCGGTCACACGCGTCTCGTCACCGCGTGCAGCAGCGCGACCGCCGCCGACAGTGTACCTCCAACTAGCGGCGGCGGCGGCGGCGACGACGACGCCGCGGCGTCGGACTTGGCCAGCAGTTGTTCCACGCCGGCCATTGTCCCGTTAGGCCGCACGTTTCCGGACAGATCTCGCAGACTCATCACGCGGCTGATCAACGGATACAGGTCCACGTTGTCGAACGGCAGGGCGGTGAAGTTTTTTTTGAACACTGGTCCGGACGCCATAAACACGGCTCGCATGAGCGGGTCCTCGTTGTCGTACCCGTGAGTGCCGACTTTGAACTGCTCTGGGGCTGAAACAACAATCAGTCGATCACTGTGCCCGCGGTCAGAACGCGAATCCGTGCGGGCACGATGATTGGGTTTGTTTTCTGTCTCAGGCAAGCAAGGATGGACAAGACGCTTGAAAAAAAAATAAAGGATCCGAATACGATGGATTTTACGAGATTTGCCTTTTTTTCCTCCCGTATGGATTTTAGATATTTTTCACCTTAAGACACAATACGCTATACGTATGAGATACTGTACTAAAGATACACGATACTTCAGTAAAATGTATAAGATGTTCAATATCTCAATGTGTTTTATTTTTAAGATTACTATTTAGAATGAATGAAAGCAATTAATTTAAAAAAAACGTACCGAAGCACCTAAATTATAATAAATTTATTAATTTCGTATATTGTATAATTTAGAAAAATTCGTCTTGAATGTATATTGTTTAGATTTACGAAAAATTCAACTGTTGTTAAACTACATTTTGGTAGTTTTTCCTTACGTTCGGGAAAACTAATGATTTGAAAAAAATATAAACCCTGAAAGAACTATGTACGTGCAACATCTGATCAATAAAGTGGACAAAACTTTTGGAAATCCGTTTGCCGAATCCAATTAAATAATTTATTATATATTTATATCCAAATTATGTTCCGTATAATATTTATAAAAAAAAAAAATTAAGTTAATGAATTATTTATGAATCATGACAATAAAACAAAAAAATTACTTCCTACTAAACTGTTTTTAAACTGTGTATATTTATTGTAGATGTAAATGATTGTTTATAGCGTCTAGATACGTCATAGTTATAATTTATCCATTTATCATATATCTCACATTAATATACGCAGAGACGGCTTGTTATAAGATTACCAGGAGCAGTTACTCCTGGTCCAAAAAGGGGTGGGTGTGTATCTAAAGCAAGTAGTTAATCAAAGTTTATGCTTTGTACCTATCACAATTAATCTACAGCAGAATAGGTAACTCATATTATATTTATATAAATGAAGGTAGGTACCTATACAACATACTTCTAATTACCAAATGAATAACGAAGTAAGTAATACGAATAACGTATAATAAGTAATAATATAACAATATGGGCGTCTTTTTTTTTTTTTTTTTTTAAACATGCGTACCAAGTAATTTATGTTTTGTACTTGTGAGAAGAACATAAAAAAATAATATCTAACAGCTTTATAAATTTGATAGGTGTGTGGGTGATTTTATGAAGCTTGCTCTTCGGGTTTCAGAAACTCAAGCCGCATCTGAATAAACGTATATCATTTATGTATCATTAGGCATAATATGTATAGTTAATTGGTATTTATCAAACTATCGCATTTTCAATATATTTCTCATATTTTATATTTGTTTCTCATTTATTATCTTTTTTTTTTTTTAATATAAATTAAAACTTGGATTTTTTCAACAATACGGGATTTGGTGAAAATGGGACTCGGTAAAGTGGGATTTTGTTCAATTCATTTCAAACCAGTTTATTTGTCGACGAAATGAAATTTTACGAAATGGGATTATACTGAAAAACGGGACTACACGGCTATTTGATATATGGAATAGAGTGTAGCAGGGTAGAGTTTGACTTTGAATTATGTTTAATATTACTATGAATACCTCAAATAGGGAACGAATTATAACCTAATCTATACGAGTAAATAGGTAATACAGAGTTTGTAATTAGTGCCACACCTATATCTATTTTAAGTAATGATTCGGAAAGTTCTTCATAAAAATAATATTTTCATAATAATTCAAATAATTACAGAATTATATATTTTTAACGAATTTTGGAGATAAATATTTTACAAAAAGCTTTAATTGACTAAATACCTTCATATTTTTAAATTAGATTTTAAAATACAACTATTTTGTACGTTATGGTCCTACACAAATTGTATGTACGACAAATTACATCTGAATTCAAATATATATTTATTCTACTACCTTAATCATACAAAACTGCATGAATATACTACTTATTTTGTAGTTAGACAATTATTCTACTGTACATTTCATTGAGTCAGATCAATTTTAAAAATGCAATAACTGTTTTTCTATTCATTAATTTATAATAAATATGGAGTCATGTGAAACACCAAAATTGTATTTAAAATTTTTTTCATTTTTAGGACTCAAATTAAAACATTTTAAATTTTACTGCACCGTTTGTCAAAAAATTCAAAATAGTAATATTTTTAAAGCGAATTTTCAGAATTAATTTTGGTGCTTAAATCTCTAAAAAACTTGAATTTGTTAATTTTCTACGATTTTTTTAAGTATGTAGAAAAGTTAACAATAATATTGTGCTTTACATAATTTTATCACATTTTATTGTATATCAAAAATAATTGAATATCTCATCGAAATTTAATTTATTCCAAGATTTTCGTTATCAAACGTAGCATTGAATGTATAATGACTAAATGATAGAATATTATCACATTAATATCTTAATATGCACAGAATAATATTTTTAAATCACGTACAAGATTTCACAGAAAGATGTATGGAAATCACTAACTTAAACTTGATGGAACGTACAATAATTTTATTTATTAAATTCACATTATCAAAAAGTTGAAAAATCATTGTAATTTAATAACCAAATTTGGGTATATAATTTAATAACTAAAACATTGAATGTTTAAAAGATATTTTAATTCCATCATTTTTGTAAAAATCATTTTTACAAAATGGCTACTTTAGTTTTTTATAAACTATTAAAAATTATTTTTAATTTTTAAATTTGAGTTCCGAAAATCAGAAAAAATATTTCAATACAATTTTCTAAAAGCGTAATACTGTTACATCAATTAAAAATAAAACATGTTATAAATAATGAATAAAAAATAGTTATTGCATTTGTCAAGTAAATTGACTCACCTTGTATGTACAATATACAGTTATAGCCGCTTAGGTTAATCTGTCCACTAGATAATCCGAGCCAGCGCATATTGTAAACAAAATTCTTAGAACCAAATCAAAAATATGTTATTTACTCTACCACTCATTCCAGATTACATTTTTCCGGACAAAAATCAATCGGGCCGCTTTATCCGAAAATATAAACGACAACTATTGTATTTTTTTTTGTTACGTGTGTTTTATTTTATGGATAATAGAGAACAATTTCAAAACTAATATAAAGTGTGACGGTTTAGGCATATTTTTGAAGTTTTTTTTTGTCATTTGCAGAAATGACTCTATGTTTTGAACTCACTTGTTTGGTTTAAAATGCGTTCGAAATATTTATCCCAGAATGAGTAACCAGGTTTAGCCAGCAAATAAATAATTCCAGTCAATCTTGGTGAATTTTTCATGTGCCAACGATCTGGTATTTCATTTTGTTTATACACATTAAATTTTCCAGAACTATTTGCTCCTAATGAAAAATTTGTATAAACTTCATCGTATAAACCTGAAAATAATAATAATAATAATTGAGATAACTAATACCAACCCACTTTCAATATTTAAATTTTTTTTTTTACTTCTTACCAGCATTCGGATACACAAACGCATTAGGACCAGTTACAAGTATTTTCTGTGTGTTGTTAGACACATATTTGTCTAAATATATACATTTGTCATACGTGATTGTTTCCATTCCATGGTCGCTCAGAATTATCAAATTTATTTTATTTTCTAAATTTTCATAATTTAATTTTTCAAGCATGTACCTAAAATTAAAACAGTGGTCAACTATTTTCATCAATCTATTGATGATAAGCATTTTATTGGCACAAGTTACTAGGTCTGAAACTCTATCGGTTATGAAAGTATTAATAGAATAGAATATTTGATTTGTTATTTTTCCTCAAAATTTAACAGCTCTTTAAAAGTTATGTCTAAAGTACGCTAAGTGCCAAGGAGTACACTCATGCCAATTATTCTTTTTACTCCACTAAATTTGGCATCAATTCATTCGACAAATTAGTTTTATTCAATATGAGGGAAACCGGTTTTTTAATTTTTTTATTATGTCTTTTTCAATTATTTAGTAGACCTGTTCTGTTTTTTTCTCAGGGCATGATTGACTTTCAAAATTCATTAAAAAAACACAAAAAAAGGTTACTTCAAAAGAATTGTATACCGTGCATGTTACTTTATAAGGTATAACCTGTTACCATATTACCCACCTTATATGTAAGACCTCACAATTTGTAACACTATCACTGATTGAATTTACAATAAGACTTATAGTTTCATATTATGTAAATAATAAGTACGATAATGTTTTTTAGGCTCTCTACCAACATCAGAAATATTTTCATTCTACACCAATACTATATTGTCATATACAAGCGATATAAATCAACACATTTTTAGATTTTATTCAAATTTTGTAATTATTTAAATAATAACATTTAAAAGTTTAGATAAAAATAGACACTATTGACCTTTTAATTGATTATAGAGTTAACAATTTAAAAATATATTATAATGATTCCAGTATCTTCTAACAAATTCTTACATTCAACAGTAAAATGTAATGAATTTTAAGATTTCTTCATTTGAATCATTCTAATGTACACAACAGGTAACAAAACTATTTTCATAGGAAATTATAACATTTTTAGAAATAATGTATGAGTGAATTTTATATTTTTTTGTTCTGATAGCCGTACAGCTAATACTAAATAGTTACATCACTGCATCGAGTATAACCGTACTGCTGCGTATTGTTATCCTCGTGCATTTTAACATCACTTTAAAAATAATCGGAATTCACTGAACATTTTAAACAGGGTACTATACTTATTTATCATAATAATTACTTGACTGTGGTATCGACTCTAACAATTTGATTTTTTATTTCCTGAGATCCAACTCCTTTTACATGTCCTGTGGCATCTGGTTCTTCAAAATACGCAAACACTAAATTAGCTGGATGTTTTTCATCTTTTATCCAGGATATGATTTTGTCGACACGATCAGTCCATGGTATCGAACTAGATAACACAAATTCAATTTATTGTTTAAGTATAAATAATTTATGCGAATAGTTCAGAAAAACAGGCATTGCATTCACCAAGTGGATTACAACTTATAAACTATAAACCTTTGTGACTAACAAAACTATGGATATTACGACGTTAAGTTGATAATAATATTGTTAACGTTTTTTGGAAACGTATCTCAGAAATAGTAATGCCAATAGTTTTTAAGTAACATGATGTTAAGAAAAAAAGAAAATATTACTCATGTCTTACTATAATATTATCATATACGTTTAACAATTAAATTAATTAAATGAAAAGATTAATGATTTTGCGGTCTATTATTGAAGTTGAATTTAAAAAATCAGAGGTGTTTATCAGCATTATGTTCGTGTTTTTTTCGAAAATATTACTATACATTTAGTAGCATTTTTAAAGTTATTAAGTAGAAATTCATTCTTTTTTAATTTTTAATAAAACATATCCAAATTGGTTATTTTGATTCATCATTTATAAGTAAATATGACATATGTGTATTATTACCGGTTGTATTTTTGAATATGTGTCGGTGTTTTTCCTTGATATGGAAATTCGGATCCAGGCCACATCATGACACCACTATACCGTCCGTCACCACTGTACTCGTTTTGCGTCTGAAATTAAATCATCTCACTATAAAAATATGTCAAAATAATTCAAGCACAGTTTTTTATAATAGATCATAATATGATCATATATTATATGATCATTGATCATGTTCAAAGAAAAACAATTTTTTTTTGTACTTTATTTAATATACGATTTTATGGCCATTGGACTCATATAAAAAATGAACTTCATTAAACTCATCTTTCTTCAATCAGTCTGATCGATGTAGCAAAGTGATAATAATTCCGATAACAGATTCAAATTCAGCTTCCAATCTAAATCAAGGCGGTCAGGTCACGTTTTTAAATCTCAGTCTAACTTTAAAAAAAAATTGATTTCGAAAAATTAAAACGCTTGAAAATGTAATTTACAATTAAAAATAGATTTAAAAAAGTGGCCAGACCGTTTACATGTATCCTTTGCGCTGAATTCAAATCTATCCATAATATTATTGTCACTAAAGTCAATTGAGTGGAGTAATTTTTTCAGAAATCCAGGAGGTATTTTCGTTGTCAAAATGTACGCGTTTTAAATAGTAACAGTTATTATTATTATTATTATTATTATTATTAAATATTAACAGTTATTATTATTGACTTGTGCATGTGCGTGCAGGAGTTTCCCTGCGCTACTCTTCACCATCACGTCCGTCGTGGGACACCCACACTAACAATTATTTACTACTCATAAAATGATACGGTATAACGCAAGCGAAACGAGAATTGCCCATTAAATATAGCCGGTATCCAATCAATTTAAATCAAGTAGTATTAACAAAATATATTATATACAATAAGCATATAAACACTTTAAGCTAAAAACAATTTTGAAATTTTTAAAATATCAATGATAGCTAATAAGTTTTACAAATAAATAGATATCACAGAATATCAGAAAGTAATGGATAATTTATACTGGAAAAAACTTTAATACGTTTTGTTAAATTAAAAATGTGTTCGTACAAAGGCATTTATTTGGTGAGGTACTGTAAGAGATGATAAACATTATTGTTTAAGATAGGTAGAAATTTAAAATGATAAATGGCGGGAAAAAGTATTTTTATTCGTGGTTACATAAGCAAAATATAATGTTTCTATGGAAAATTTAAGGTTTTTGAACGCTGTGAGTCAAATTCCTAATAAGTAATACGCAATACTTATTAATTTATATTGATGCTAGCGTTAAGTTTTTAATTTTCATAATAATTATTATTATTAAATTATATAAAAATAAAACAAACAATTATTTTGAAAATTGTACGTGGGACTGGGATTTGGGTGCGATTTTATGTTAAATTTGTGTTTCTTTAATTAATTGCATTTTAACTCATTCAATCTTGGCTGAACAATGACGAAGGAAAATAATCTTTTTGATGGCACAAAAAAAAAACTTTATACATAACCTTGAGAGTAGCAAGTTATAATCATAAACAGGTATTACATAAAATTACTTGTCTTCATTGATTTAATTTTTTTTTTTTTTTTATGTTTGGTGGCATTGAATAAGTAACTACCACGGCGGTTCATGGTAGTCATTATTACATGCAAGAAGAGACAATGTGGTTGAATATCAGTTACCAGTTTCCACAACTGTAATTCAGATTTAAACTAGAGATTTATATTTATTATCTTTTATTTATTTTGAATTATTTTATTATTTGGTCTGAAAGAATACTATTTCAGTCCACTCTTGTTAGAGCTTTGAATGATAATAAAATTCTTAAATATTTATTAATCATAATAACAATAATTAACTATTGATTTTACAGTAAAATGGGTTATAGGTAATAACTAATAAGTAATAAGTATTACTTATAAACGATTATCATTGACTTATAATATTTTACAAATATATATTGACGACTTAGTATAAGATAATTACACGACTAGTTTAATATTTAAGTTCTAATACGGTATTTTACTAATTTAATTGTATTAAATAAACACGTATTTTGAATATAAATGGTAACCTTGGTGAGTAAGTATTTAACACTAGCGTTTTCATGTGAATATTAATATTTTAATACATTTTAAGTTGATTCTGAAAAAATGTCCCTAAACACATTAATGATTGTTGTAGTGCTCACTTTTCACTAAATAATAGTGCACAAGGTGCCCTATTATATTATAATTCATCATCATTTTAATGATAGTCATTAACAACAAAATAGTCAATTGTTAGCCATTCTTTTAGAAAAATATAAAAATGATCGTTTTATAAGTGCAGATCACGTCTTTGTGAATTAAGGAGGCCTATACATAATTTTAATAATAATTCTAATAAGACACATTTAAAATAGGTATTATTAGATACAGATTTTAACTTAATAGAATTTATGGAATGAAAAGTATATTTTATAGGTTTCAACACATTTGGTATACAATAAAATTATTTGTCAACGTACGTTTTTTCTTTAACTCTGAGCATATGTTATTACTATACTATTATGTAGATCAAAAACTCGTCCACGCATACGCAACATATAATATATTTTATAAATATACATTGCCACTTAATACATACATGAAACTGTCTACGAATATTTTATACTTCTCAAGTATAGTGAAAAGAATTTTTTTTTCAAATAGTTATTTTTAGTTTAAGAAGTGAATGAATATTATTATAACTATCGTTTGCACATATATCATTTGAAATGTGTAAATATTATTTCGGAGATTTCCTTTTAAAATAATTCGGTGTCAAAAACTTCATAATAGTTCAGTCGATCTTTTTCTGAATTTATAAATTTTGTACATTAACAATTATTTAATCAAAAGTTTTCAAGATCGTACAAAAAAAGTGAGGATGATTGGAGCTATTAATTTTTTTTTTCAAAATTTATATTATTTTACACTAAATTCTATAAAAAAAAAATCTTAACATTAAACTTATAACTAAAAAGCGTTTATTTAACTTGATATCATACTTCAATACGTCATAAATGAAAAACGTTAGATTTTAGTTTTCGATCATATCTGTTTCTTCGAATTATAATTTAAAAATCATTTATAATGACCCAAAAGACATATATTTAATCAATACTCATAATAGTTCCGACAGTCCGATAGTCACGAACCGACTGAATAGCTTTTTTCCATCCAGTCCTACAAGAGTCTCACATGCTCGTAGCTTTGCCTCAGTAGCATCGATTTTTGGCGATCAGGCTGTATTATTATACATATATACCTATAGTTGATAATAATAAAAATAATATAGGTACTTTTAGAACAAATATTGATATCTATTTTATAATTTTGTATTACATAGAATTGATTGTATGTATTTATGTACTGCTTATTCTTCTATATTAAAACATATTTTATTTGTTTTATTTTAATTGTATTACAGTCTTGGCCCAAAGTACAATTGTACAGATTTAGGTAAGACGAGTAATTGTAAGATATATCGAATTAGGTAATCAGTTTAAAAAAGGAGGGTTAAAAATTGAACGGTAGTTAGATACATCTCACAGCAAATTGGAATACTTCGGAATAATAAGTTGCATGCTCGGAAAAAGTACATGGATAAATAGAGTGGGTTGAATGTTGAAGGACTTTGACGTTAATAAAAAAAGGAGTGATAAAGTACCCGCTGAATCATCAACAAGATTTCGGAGGAACTTAATGCCAGTAATAACTTTTCTATCAGCTGGGTATTATATAGAATTATTATAATTTATAGCCAAACAGGTCACCTATTGACGTTTTTCGGTCAAAATGAACAATCGCGGAATAGTGGAAACGTACTCATTTATTTTTTAAATAAAGCTTTAATATTCACTCTCACATAATTATGTACATATGGAGCTGACATTTATAAGAACGCGTCACTTTTCATGTCTTATATAAACAACCAAATTCAATATTTTTTTTATTTTTCGTTGATTCGAACACTTAAAAGTAATTTTCGCTGTTTTTGTGATAATATAACTGGCTTAAAGATTATATTGTATATAACGAATATATTATTAATTATTGAAATCTAAATATGTGTAGTTTTTTATACAATGTGGCAATGATAATAATGACGTCAAATCAGCTGAAAATGACCTGTAAGAACTTATGATTTATAAATGTACAATATTACATTTGTACGCTGTATTGTATAATAACTAAGATAATTTTCTACCAATCTACGTAACAGACCTAACCTACCAACTAACCAATATAATAGTAAAAAAAGTTTTAAGTTCCTTGCTTATAACAGGTATTTAGATAACTTACATTAATTCAGTGAAATGCATATTATGACGTTGTGTGAGGTAAAACATATTAAATGTAAAGGTCGTCGTCACACGATTAATGACAAAACATAAGGTACGTGAAAACACATAATAGTTCTATTTCAAAAAATAAAATCAATTTAAGTTTATTCAAATTATTTAAGTATTTAACTGATTTACGTTTCAATAAAAAAAAAAAAAAAAAACATTGAAGGGAGAACCAGTACGAACATGTTACTGCCGGGTACAGATTGTTATTTGCTACAGGCAAGGCTGGGCATTTACGAATTAAAAAGTTGAAGTTAAGTTACTTTCAACTAAATTTATTAACGAGATACTTTTTTAAGTAACTTCTAACTTAACGAGTTTAATTTTTATCAATTTTATGCAGTTGTTTTTCAGTTTAACTATTTTATAACCACTTTACGTTAATATGTTATTTTTTTATTACAACTTATTGTTTTCGTATTAAAAAAAATAAAAATATGAAAATATTATTATTTATACAATTATAATACAGATTACAAAAAATTGTTTTTGTATAATCATTAATTTGTATAATATGTTGTATGCCTATGAATATGATTTGATGAAACTTGTTTATTGTGCTTTGGTTAGGATTCATATATTAAGTAAAAAACAAAAAATTAACTAATTTTTAACTAAATTAAGTTACTGTTTTTTCTATACGACTGAAACAAGTTGAAAAAAAAAAGAGTATTAACTTTTTACTTTAAACTTAACTGAATTGTTTCTGAATTAATTTGACTTAACTAATTGAAAAAAATTGTGAACACGCCCAGTTTTGGGCCTACAAGCGTGGTTAAATGATACTATATTATTATATTTTCCTCGATTTCGACTGGTGTTTCGAGTTAAGCGAGTGACGATGATAAAATCACATAGGTTTTGTATACGTACACGCTTGTTTCCGCATTCGGACAATGAGGTACTTGCTTAATATTTTTAGAAGCGTCCGCATGACAATAATAACATAAACAATAATAATGGCCTTGCAACAAGTCACGTCATATAAATAATATAAATAATAATAATAATGATAATCACGATAACTCGTATACAAAATAATCATTATGGCTTCTCTCTGTCTCTCTCTCTCTCTCTCTCTCTCTCTCTGTCTCTGTCTCTCTCTATCTTACCCAAATCGGCACGACCGACTCGTCGTAGTGAAACTGCTCGTACGAGTAGTGCATCAGGCCGCCGTCCCGGTCGAACATGTAGTTGTCGAGCACGCCGTGCGTCTCCGCGTACAGCCCGGTGGCCATCGTGAAGTGGTTGACGAACGTCTTGGTGGGGAACGCGTTGCGTATGTACGGCGGCGCGGCGGCCGCGTCCCGGAACCGGGCCAGGTGCGGCGTCACTTCGGGCCGCACGTAGTCGGGCCGGAAACCGTCGAACGACACGACCACGAGCACCGGGTGTCGCGAGACCGTAGCAGCCGCCGCCGCCGCCGCCGCCGCAAATACCGTGACCAGCAGCGAGACGAGCCGCATCGTCGTCGCCTCGACGCCGCCGGTGATCATCGCGACGAGCTTTTTTTTGTTTTTTCCTTCTCCCTGTCGTTTCCGGCTTAATCGCGCTAATCACGGTCGCGTCTCCGTTTCTGTTTTTCCTCTCGTGACGATTCTCAGTGGGGCCACTCGCGACGACGCGATTTACCGGGACCAGCGTACACGTCTACGGGACGGCCGATGACGATTCGGTGCGCTCGGGCCGTACTCGCGGAACATGACGATTTTCACTTCGGAGGACGGCGGCGGCCGCGCGTGAGGACTTGTCGGCGTGCGGCGGTAGACTACCTGAGTGCGGTCGTCGTGGCGCGCGTGGGTCGCGGACTCCGCGTCGGTCGGTTGGTGGCGGTGGTGGTGGTGGTGGCGGCGGCGGCGGCGGCGGCGGCAGTAGGTGAACCACAGGTGGTTAGAGCCCTCGCCGTGAACGCTGTTGACGGCGGTGTTTTTGGCGGGGGGTAGGGTATATTATGTTGGGTATCGAATATAGTACGGGGACGGAACACCCCTCCACTCGACCGTGTACGACATTCCACCGTTATCACGACGGCGGCGGTCTCGACGATAAGAACAACAACAATAATAAAGCGACGGACGACAATTTATTACTATTGTAGCAACTTTAGTCGGTTTAAATGCCGCGAACGCTAGATAAATAGGTAGCCGATTAGGATCAATGACCTTTGCAATGGTTCGAACGTCCCTGCAATTAACTCTTACGATACAATATGGTGAACATTTTCCCTCATATTCAACTCGTACGATGTACGTATTAACATCACGTTTTCGAAACAACGACCGATATTAGTTAAATTGGAGGTAGTCAAAATCGTAACCTTTTTTTTTTTTTTAAAAAAGACCATTGCTCGATCTCGCAAACTTTTATTTACTATTCAAAATAAATACCACTCAAAATCATACCGTTCATTTTATATAATTTAAATTACGAGGTTATATTTACATAGTATAATTTTAGTACTTTAACTATTACATGCAGTGATTGAACAAAACCCTGTAGGTAAAAGACCTCTGGGAAGACCAAGAATGTGATGGGAAGATAGTATAAAGAAGTACGTTGAACTTTTAGGTGCTGCTTCCAATTGGAGAGATCTGGCCTTGGATAGAGAAGGTTGGAAGCTTGGTTGTGAGACGGGATGGTCTAAAAGGCATTATTTAAATTTATATATTATCAGATATGTGTATTATAGCTGATAATTTGTAAATATTAAATGAAATATTATTCCGAACATATTTTTACAAATTACTACACTTTATTATAAATAATTGATAACATACGTATGATTTAACAATTTTTGTGATATAATATTTTAAACAAAAATAATCATATTTAATTGAATAATTTATTAAAACGGACAAATTCAAATAAATATGAACTCAAAATATATTTACCTTGTGATGTCGTTGTTATTTTGGATTAATATTTGACTGAATTATTTAATTATTCAATGATGCACTTACCCCATACAAAAGTTTATACGGGGTAAGTGCATCATATAATATCGGGTCAAGTGCGTCAGTTATTATTGACATTTAATACATAGTAACCAAAAGTCTGTTTAGCTATTTTACACGGAAAACAACGTATTTAATATTTATTGTTTTGTAAAATAAGTTAATATGTTTTAATAAAAAATATGAATTACATTTAACAACAAATTTATTTTTATTCTGATATACTTAAAAGTCTGATATCTAACTAATTATTTTGTAATACAATAAAACAGGTATATGCCAAGGTAATATCTTTGTTTTGTTAAAAGATTATGTTTTAATTTCATTAGGTAAATCTTATTTGAAAACTTATGGTAGGTACCTAATATGTAGGTTATTAAATGTTTGTTTAACTATTTAATAAATTTAAAATATTGTCATATATTTAAAAATTCAATTTTGTTTGATATGATAAATATTAAATAATTAACAATCATAGTCTGTTGAAAGTGTAATTTCAATTTGTGTGGTAAGTTTTTTCATATGTACCTATCAAATAACATATTTTTTTCTTTTTTTCAACCCGTTATTTTAAGACAAGTAATACAGATATTTTTCTTAAAAAAAAGAAAAGATTTATTCAGAATTTTTATATATTAATGCTCTTACCCTGCTGCTCTTCCTATACATTCACATTTATAAATATGTTTAGATAACGCTCTTACCCCGAGTTATGGGGAAAGTGCGTCATTTAAATATTAAAAAAAAAAAATTATTCTCCAATCCGAATGCATATGTGATACAAAACATGAATGGTTTATAACAATACAAATACGATACTTTTACCAAAATAACAAATCTAGAATTTTAGAATGTAAAAATAAAATAAGTTGAACTTTTTTTTTAGTGAAACACTTACCCCTACTTTCCCCTAATTACCCTATGTATATATATAATATATATATATATACGTATATAAAGAAGATAGATTCTTTCGTGGATTCATATGTATACTATGTATTATGATTTGATTATTTTATACATTTCCAAACGTTTACAACTATGTATTTTGAATAAAAGCGTGTATATGACTATTAACAACATGATAGCATCCGAATTCATTAGCATGGTTTTTTTATTTTTTTTTAATAATTACGATAAAAATATTACTGACGTAACAAATTTCTTCTACTTCATAATTTATCATTGATCATTGGACATGTTGTGAACATCTCGTATGTATTATTTTTATTTTGGGTGTGAACGTGTGGTTAGTTGTTAGTTACAAATACATCGGTATTATTTAATATTTAAATTGGTGGAATTCAGTAGACATTAATAACAAGTCTTGATCACGATCAAAGGTATATTTATCATTCACATTTTTTAGTATGACTTGTGAGAAAATATTACTTTCAAATACTCTGATACTTATACGATATTTATAATGATACGTAATGCAATTATGTTCTCAGTATACTTTATTTTTCACGCACATCAAATATATTACACTGCAGTGTAATATTTCATTTTGGATTTAATTCGTTTAAATTGTATTAAATTAAAATAATCAGATAATTAATTTGTTATAATTTGTAATATCATTAAGATGTAATGTATGAATATCTCGAGTATCCGTGGTTTATGAAACATATGAAAATAAGTAAACACGTACAGTAGTTTCCCTTAGATAAAGTTTCTTCTGTTCCATTTCTATGTATTGATTGATATAAATTATACTATGTACATTAATTCGTGATAGAAAATTTGCTTTTTTTTAATAGCATTTAGGTTATTTAATAGCATTAAGTGTTTTTTGTTATCCATATTAGTTTGAAAAATTATTGCTAATCAGTATTTTTAAATTATTTCGACTACCCCTAAGATTATCATTTTACTAACTAATTATTTTTATTATTTTATAATTGTCTCTACTCCAAACAATTGTGTTTTAAAATATGTATGTATTATACATACGAAGGTATACATTATGATGGCCAAGTTTTAATAATTTAACTTAAAATTAAAAGATCAATATTGCATGTTTTTTTTTTTAACTTATAATTGAATAATATCCATGAAATGTTAATTTTATTATATAAAATACTAACTAATATGAAAGATGAAAGTCTATGTTATCAATATTTAACAATTAACAAACAAAAGTTTAAGTAACAAGTATACAATATTATGTTATGTAGGTACCTATTATTAATACTAAATTAATTATTACTGTATTATCAAATAATAGTGCATATACTCTGCTAGTTTAGATAACCCATGAGTACCTAGTAACCTATAGAGTAATAACGTGAAGGTCAAAGAAACACACACACACACACACACACACACACACACACACACACACACACACACACACACACACACACACACACACACACACACACACACACACACACACACACATACACACACACACACAGGGTATATCTGTGAATCTACATTCAGTAAGCTGAAGTTCATAAAAAATAAGTACAGGATCCAGGTTAACAAGTGAGAACGTTGACAACATTTTGAGAATTTCAGTTTCTTCCCAACCTCCTGACATAGATGCCGTATTAGAGAGTTGTGAAAGATTTTGCTCTTTGACTTTAACGAATTCATAAATTTAAGTCGGCCTATTCATGAAATTAAGTAAAAGACATTTCCCTACTTTTTTATATGCAAAAAGTTAATTTTTTTTATGTAATAAATTTATGTTATAATCATATTGTTTGTAAGTTATTTAACGCCACTTCATAGTGTATTATTACAATAAGAAAACTATATTTTGTAATTAACCTATACCGTTTAGGTTTAGACCATGACTAAACTGTACAATTTGTACTTGCGGCCCTGAGGAAAATTTGTTATGAACTATTTGGCTGCCTCAGAAATCCTAGCGAGGATCCTTGCTCTAAATGGTACCTCAATTATTTCAAAACTTTGTGCCTTTAAAATCTTGCGCCCGGGGGCAGATGCCCCCTCTGCCCCCCTTTAATCCGGCTCTGCACACACACACATTTTAGACAACATAAGAAAATGTAATAATTGTAATGAGTTTACAGTAGTCTAGGTGCACTATAATAGTATATATAATTATACCATCTACTCAGTTAAAAATCAGAAAAATTAGTTAAGTTGCTGTTAGAACTTAATGGTAAGAGGAATATAGTTAGAAAGTACATAATAAAAAACATAAGCACAGATTTTAGATAATAAAATAAAGCGTTTACTCATTACTGACTATTTCCAGTGCATTACTTTTTTTGTATCTATTTCTGAGTATAAAACCGGTTATACTGTCAATAAGAGTTTCAAAGACCGACGGTCCAGGTTTTTTTTTAACGAAATAGCAAGACATTTTTATATGCATTTAAAAACGCTTCAAGGATTTAGGTTCTATGGACATAGGACATGCGTAAGTCAAAAAATTAACATACTTAAGATATTGAAACATATATTACCCAATATTTAGTTTTCTCTAGTCCTGTAGGTATTAATTGAAGATTCACATGAAATGGTTATCTGTTATACTTCTCCGTTATCACACCTACTAGGTGTTTCATTTACAGGTAGTGGAGGCCATAAAACGCTGCATTGTTGTTATATAATTAGTCTAAACTCTAGAGCGCGAATTCATATGCATTTAGCATAGGTACCTATTCTGATTGATCGTATGGTATGTTGAGTAAGTAAAACATTTGTTTTATGATTATGATGATAATAAAATGATTGAAATTATGGAAATGTTTAAAGCATTTTTTTTTTGTATCTGACATTTAACTGATTTAATGACTTATTTTACGATGTTAATTGCATATATTTCATATTTTAGTGCATATTTAGGTGTTAAGTGTTATTTCAAACATCCAAGCGATTTTCTAATTACATATTTCACTGTAATTTTACAGACTGCGCGTCATCATAGATACGTATTGCAATTATTTTACAGACTACGATTTGTCATTGCCTATAACTCATAGGTACGGTCAGTTGTTAATTTTCAGTATGACCACGTACCTAAATTCCAATGGGTGATAATTTTTTTTCACGATCCAGCCCCTGACGATAGGCATCACCATTTTGTTGAATCGCTGTTATTTAAATGATTGCGTCGTGTATATCATACTTTATGCATTGTTATTAGGGATCGGAACTTATTGCGTGGAAGACCGTGAAAATATGTGTGCGAACATACATAAGAATGTCATCAGAAATGCACGAAAATATGTACAAAAAAGTTAAATGGAATGCATTTTTCTTTATTTTAAGTATACTTTAAAAATTTGGAAAAATGATTTCTTCTTTTATACAAACAGGAAAAATCTTTAAAAAAATTATATTTATACTATAGAATAGTCATTGTCAGTTTTCTTTTAGGTTATTGTTAATGGCTCTGAAAAACAAAACGATTTTCCTTAACTATTTTAGCTATCCTATTTTAAAGATTATTTTACCTTGAAAATTACACTATATAAACAGAGATATTTTGGTATTCTAGAACTTGAATGAACGTCGGTTGGAAGTGAGTAAATTTTTGTACATTAAGAACGAACGTTCTACGTCAACTAATGTTATTGGACGGTTTTTTATTGTGCCTTCTTTTTTCCATTTAACAAAAAACTGTACATATTTTTTTAAATTGTAAACAAAAGTACAATAATTTGATCAGTAGATATCAAAAAAATCAAAAAAATCAAAAAAAAAAAAAAAACGTAAATAAAATACACCACCAAAATCTAGGTAGTGTATACTGTATCCCAATATACATATAAAAAAATATGCACACTTTTGCAGTGTTCCAATTTTAATAGTGGAGAAATGTTATCTTCGAAATAAAAATAAGTAAATAGGCACAAAAAAAACAATTGAATAGTTTAATACGGAGACCACCATTTTAAATAGGTTTCTCATGTGAATACGCTACGGCCCTTAGTATGGTTTTTGTTTGCCCATATCGGGATCACCGAATTATTTTGATGGTACTGGTCGAACGTGTTGTACGCGGGCTGGCCAAATTCGTTGAACAGGTAGTTTACTTCGCCGTGGTCCTTGGCGTAAAGGCCGGCGGCTAAAGTGAAATGGTAGTCATGCGTATTCATCAGGAATACCGGTTGTAAAAAAAAAAAAAAAAAACGGACTCACTAAAAAAAATTACTTGGCAACAGCGTTCAACGCTGTCCAGATCCGCTGTTCGATTATCTATTGCAGTTACCAGAGATCACCTGCCTTAGATTTAAATGTAGCTTTAAAATTTTTTTAAACTCTGAGTGACCTAGCAAATAATAATTATTATTATTGTACCCTGTAGTTATTGCACCAGATACATCCGACCACAGGGATTCCTCGTCCCTATAATTAAACTCGACTTCCTATTCTTCATGTGTGAAGTCATCTGTTTTCCTAGTCCTTGTAATCTTCATCGTACACTAGGGTTGCCATACGTCCCGGTTTGGCTCGGGACAGTACCGGTTTTGTGTATGGCGTCCCGGTGTCCCGATAATGTGTTTTGGGACAGCATATTGTCTCTGAAAGAGACTTCAATAATTTATGTATGTCCTTTATTAGACATTCGGTGAAAAAAGTAACGAGTAAGATCTATGATAATCATGGAAAAATATACAAGATATAGTTTTTGATTAATTCATGAGATTTGCATTTCACCTGACTCAAATGCAGCAGTGGATTGAGTGTTTTCATTAATGAACGGCACATGGGCGAAATCACGGAATAAATTGGATACAAGTACAGTCGAGGCTTCATTAACAATTAATATAAGTCTTGATAACATGCCTTGTTGTAAATTTTATGAGGTAATACTTACCAACAAAACATTGCTTCAAAAAGTACACAGCTTGGACAACTATCAAACAACTTTTCTGCTCGCGGAGAACACATCAGACACAGATTGAACATTTTATATTTTATTATACTATATTCTTGAAATTTTTAAAGTATCAAATATTATAAATTAATATCTATATTATGTGTGTTAAAAATTATATTGTATAATCAGAAAAAAAAAATGAAAAAAAATGTATTCCGGTTTTTGCCAAATAAAATATGGTAACCCTCTCGTACACGTTGAGTTGCATTACTGTCCCCTCATATGGCATTTCATGTAGTTGAATTGCATACCTGCCAAAATCTAGGCGCTCGTTTAAAATAAAATTATTGGTTGTCAATAGGTCTCACCGTTATCACATGTAATATTACTATCTTGTATAAATCATGAAAAAAATTTTTATTGTTGTATAAGATAAATTGAATTAAGGCACCTCCTAGTTCTTTTAAATTATCTTAAAAATTGTTACACATAAATATTTTGTACATTTAAAGCTATATTTAAAATGCTGAGACCGATATTAATTTTTTTTTACCTTCATTTCTAAGAAACACCTCAAAGTAAGTACCTCGAAAACACGGTAACCACAAAAAGTGCAAAAAATATGTATGTCCATTTTAAAATATCAATAATTATTCTAGGGTGACCATACGTCCTGTTTTTTACAGGATCGTCCTTTATTTTAGAGTTGTATCCTGTTGTCCTGATAAACGTCTCTTAGGACGCTTTTTGTCCTGTTTTTTTTTTTTTTTATTCAATCTTATAAAGCTATAAATATTTTTATATTTTATAGGTACAATATATTACACAAAATACTTTAAATTATTAGATTTGAGAAGTTTTTCGAAAAAAGATGACAAATTAAAATATGTAGGTATGCGATCCGAAAAGTTATCAATTATCATCAATATGAATAAAAAAGTTTTCAGAAAATTGAGTATAGGGATAAAGTATTTGAGAACATTATAAAAAGTTTTAATTTATTCAGTAACTACAATTTTTTTCAATTTTTTTATATGAATTTAATATAAAATATATACATATATACATACATTTAAATGAAAATGAAAATAAATCTGGAATTTCACGTTAAAAGAATATAATTTAAGCCACGAGTTCAACTTCAAACTAGAGTTTTACACGGATTAATAATTCCAAATTTTAATAGAAAATATCATTGATATATATTGCTTATTTATTGTGTGCATAATGATTTTCGTCAAAGTTTTAATTTGAGACGTGTATAAAAAAAAATCAACTCGACTAAAAATGGTTTGAAATTGTTTAAGTACCATCAGTTAGGCATATGAATGAGATGACTAAAAATTGTATAGCATAAAAACTTCAAATTACTAAATATTTTTAAGAATTCAAATAACGGTTGAGTCAAAAAAGAAATCGGATCTTCAATTTTATTTATATTGGTTATATTATACGATTTGTATGAATGACCACCAACGATAGTTACCGACTGCTACATATAAAAACATCATTTATAACTCATTAGTCATTAGGTACATATTTTTATTACATGCTGATGCGAAATAGACATACTTTATAATTGTTGATTATTCCTATTGAAGATATGAGTTAAAAACAATCTTTAAGGAATTTATGAAGAATCGTTCAGTGAAAATATCATAGTTTTATTTCCAAAAATATGGAGATTCCGTTATGTAAGTCCACAATTATTCTCTAAGTTAAAAAAAAGTTTTTAAAAAAGTCGTATTTAAAAAAATATATATATTTATGGGATAGCCTTTTGAAAACCATTATCGATCAATTATGCTACTATAACCAATATATTACACGTTCCTTTGATTCCGAAACAATTAATGGACCCAAAAAACCGAGAACTGAAACCGGCTTATTTCTAACCAAGTGTTTAAGCCACAACAATTTTTTTTACTGATAAAAAATATTTAACTATGTATGTAATGATTTTTAGCACCCTTAGAACTTACTATTTATAAATATAAGATTTGCCAGTTTATACTTTTTCCTTATCATCCTCACGAACATCACAAATTGAATCATCTTTAACATTGTTGATACAGAATTTAAAGTCCACATTAGCATACCAATTATCATTTATCAATACTAACTTGTTTTAAGGTATATGAAATGGAAAAATATAATGCTTCGGTTAATAATGCATACAATAATTAATACATTGAGTTTTCAAATTTGATGGCATTTGTAGTTTTAGTGTTTAAGATGTCACACAGTGGACATTTATCGATCAACTCAAAAAAACATTTACTTCTTGGTGCAGAAACCACAGCACCCAGAATTGCCAGAATCAATTTGGAATTATATACTCTGATGGTGATAACCTGCAAGCAAAAATTTTATTTCATTATCAGACAAAGTAAGCCATAATATCAGATGAAAATAAATTTGAAAATATTTTGACCAAACTCACATTAATTAAAATTGCGTTTTTCGGCAAAATGGTTTTAGCGTAACTCAAAGTCACATTGATGTAGACGCCCACAAAAACCAACAGAACCCATAATGTGAAAGAATAAAAAAACGTAATTAATTTATGTCTTCCAGCAAAAGGAAACAGACCGAGTATTTTGCCTAAGTAATATGTAAGCTTCTCATATTCCCACGTCGAGTTCATCTTATTCTTAGGAATAGACACTTTTTAGTCGTCCCTGATTCGTATTGAAAACTACTATTATCGGAAACATTTCCAATTAATATTATAATTAAACGTGAGATTTAATTAATAAACCCTTGAGTTATGAAATCAATAGTAGCTATTATTGTTTCCTTGTAAATTGTAATAAAATACAATATTGAATCATTGAAATCAATTGTATGAAAAAGTTCTAAGATTCTCAAAATAATATGGATTTAATATTATTATTCATGGAGACCACAATCACAATTAAACACTTACACTCACTCTCTCTCTCTCTCTCTTTCATACACTCACACTCACACAACCAAATAATCCTATACAGTTGTTAGCCTTAAACAAATTGAGATATTGACACAAATAGCATGTTATATATTATGTTATTATATGTAATAAATAGCATTATGTAAATAAATCGCTTCTTAATATCGAATATCTGTTAAGATGGCATAAGTGAATTAGCTGAATTTGGGTTTTATAAAATTAATGTTTATGAATAACTCTAAGTTATTAAAATATAAGGTATTATACAAATTAAAAGATACACATTAGTGCTATAGATGAGAATGATAAATGATTAACGACTTAAGTGTACAAATATTATTTGAAAACTCTAAGTAAATAATTTTTAGCTGAAATATCAATTCAAACATTTAAAGTAAACTTATGAGCATATAATATATCAACACCAAAAAGAACAGAACAAACATTTAAATATATTTTTTATTTATTCGTAAGTTGCTGAGTCGATATTTCTTCCCTATATTAGTAAATCCTCAATCATTAATATAAGGTGATGTAAAATTCACCTGAACAAAAACTGGCACCAAATGTATCCTTGTAAATTCTATACATTTAAAGACATACATTTTTTTTTTTTTGGTGACGAGTAAAATTTAATAATTTGAATTCAATTATTCTCGGGTTTTTATCAATATTATAAAACGTATTACTTGTACACTTTTTTTCAATACAAATGTATCATAACTCAAAACAATAATTACAAATGTAGAATAGGGTGACCATTTTAATGAAAAAACGGGGCAAATATTTTATGTTCCCTCTTTAAAATAATAATAAAACCACATTTTTTATAACTTTTATTATTTTATACAATTAAAATAATGAAAAGTTTAATATTTGAATAAAACTTTCACGTGCATTCCTTTTTGCTGTGAAATTAAAAACAAATTGGTCAAAATATTCATAACTGCAGTTACTGAGTTGATGTCGATTGCTTATAATTTTCTTCGTGGGATCCTTTTATGGCATAATTTCTTCATGAACTAATGGCGTTTAATAATATTAGTTGAGTTGACAAAAATCATTAAAATCACTACAGGAATAATGTTAATATAAATTTTTAGAATTATTATTACTTGAATAGTAGGTACGAGAAAGCGATTTTTTTATTCCGTCCATAATATATTTGTGATTGAAAATATTCCCTCTGTAGTTGCATTAGTTTCTGGCAAAGAATATTCTACAATCTTCCGAAAATTGTTGATCAATATATTTTTACTTTTTATAATAATTGTATTAATTTCACACAATATTTCTTCAACACGAATACTACTATGCTGTCATTCTTTTGTATTTTCATTTATATTTTATAAAATCAACTGTATAATTATACTCATTTGAAAGTTTATCATCATCCGAATTCAAATCGAATAGATTATTATTGTTTTGCAGAATACATTTTACGATCTCTTGTATATCCTCTCATGTTGGGCAATTAATGAGTTGAGTTCACCGATATATTTTTGGTTTTTCTAAAGGATTCTCCCACTTTTCAATGTACAACAAAAAAGCATAATAAAACTGGTCAGTTTATTCTATTAATTATTTTTTCGTACACTATTTTTTGTCTCTAGTTCACAAGAGTAGTGAATGTATATTGGAAGCCAAAAAAAAAAAAAGTGTTCTTCTATTTTCTATTTTTCTACATAGGACTTGTAATTTTTCTGATACTTCACATGCAGATGTGTTGTCCCCTTTATTCTTCAGTGTCACAAAAGACTTTTAACTGACTTTGTATGAAATGAAACTATGATACTGAAACGGGGTTAGTAAAAAATGATTTAAAAATGATTGGGCATTTTTCTTGAGAGTCAAAGTACGATTTTAATGCTGGATATATTTCAATTATTCTTTAAACTGCCGATTTCAACAATAGCCATTGTGTCTTTACACTTCTAAGTTTAATTATGAATTGAGTATTAGTAAAATTACAGTCGCATTCTACGAAAACAGTTGTTTATAACTTTGGTTTAAAATTTGAGTAGAAAGCTATTTTTTGTATTATTTTTAAAGTTATTTGTTTCATTGATACATTTTTTTTTTCTCACCGAGTACCATTTTTATGAAAATAACGGGATTTAAAACATGATCCTCATCTAAAAACGGGATAAAAATCGTCCTATTTGAAGTTTGTTGAAACAACGAGACATGGTGATAAAAAAGGACAATCCCTTTTTAAACTGGACGTATGGTTACCCTAATGTAGAATCAAACAGGTTATAAAATCAAAATAATATGACTAATGATAAATAAATTTTTATTTGTTTTTAAATGTTTGTAATTTGTTTAATACCATTCTACGTATTGCTTCCAAATATTAAACACGTAAAGAACAAACTTAAAATTATTAAATCAAGTAAATGTGAAAAATATATTAAATACTTTAAATTGTTGCTTTATTAGAAAGAATTTAGTATCTAAATTCAGAATGGTCGGAAATTATTTAGAAATTAAATTTATTTTCTGTGTGATTAATAAATTCACACGTATCCATTATGTACCCGTATAGTTTTATATAGGATTTTACAGGTACCCATTTTCTATCTGCAAATATTTTTAAATGGAATTACCCATTTTTGGGCTGCATTTACATGTGCATCTAAAGTTCTTATTCAATATCAGGCATGTTTATTGTGAAAAAGATTACATAAAAGTATAATAATAATAATAATAATCCATAATACTACTTTCACTTATATTTTTGTTAGTTATTATTATTTTGTTTTTTTTTACATTCAGTTTACAGTGTATTTCAGATCAAAACATAACCATCAAATTATTTTAAAAAATGCTTGATATTAGTATTTGATACAATTATTCACAACTTCGTGTACTATACAAACATTATTTTGAACATTATATATTTCATATCTGGCATTAATTATCACGATTACTACGAACTGCACTCTATTCAAAAATTAAAATTATAGTAAAAGTGATAACATAATATTCTATTCTAGTTTTTTCAATCAAGCCCCGTCCATGTTTAATGCCTTATGTTGTATTAGAAATAGCCAACTCTATCTGCACCAAAACTACCACATAAGTCACAACCGATGCAGTAATCTGTAAATAAATCATAATATTCATTTTAATTTATTATAAATTATAATAATTGAAATGGCTATTGGTACATTTTAGGCGCATGAACACAGTTATAGTTTAAGGAGCTAAATATTAGCAAAAAATAAACACGGAACGCAAAAGGTTATGATTTTATCACGCCTAAGTCCTTTACAGATTGAAATAACTCTCTCTACTTCAATGTTGATAATTATCCAAATTTGTTTTTTTTTTTTTTTGTAATGTAGACATATTATTATATCATTAAATTGTGACATGATTTCTTGGTTTAACTGCAAAATCGCTTTAAAATTTGGCTGATAGATCTTTAAATTAATCAAAAATAAAAACGACATAATTTATTCTACGAAACAGTTTTTATGATTATTTTCGTGTAATATATTTATATCCTTAAAGATGACTGTGCATTTGATCAGAATATATGTAATGATAGAATACAAAAGATAAATGTTAGTAAATTATAACATAATTATTTTACATTCAATTTTTCTACAATCAAACCTTGATTTTCATAAAAATAATATGAAATAAATATACTGTAAGTTGCTCGTTAGTCATTATTTCGATATATTTTTACTTAATAAGAATGTTTGACTTTCGATATATTTAATTTTTTTTCTTTTAGAATCCATTTATTATTAAACATTTTTTAAATTTTGATTGTAAATTTGCACTTAGAATTTATTTGGTGGTTAGAGCTACAGTTATTTGAAAATTTTAAGTCATTTAATGTTTGTGATTTTAATATTATACACGGCTGTATGGTAGGCATTTCTATATACACCTCGGTAGTATCAATCCACATCCAATAATATTTGGTGTTTTATCAAATTGACAACAGTAAAGAAACAATAAATAAAATAGCATAACTTTATTTTAAATGACTGGATTTTATTGAAACAACAAGCCAGTAGGTGAATTATAATTTTTTTCGACATTTTCTGGCATTATCACTAACATAATCGTTGTTGTCACTAATCGTGGCGGTCCAGATTCATACTTGGGTCGCAGAGAATTCTTGCGTGTTTGAAAAAATCAGCCAACATACTGTGAAAAGCAGCGTGCACTTTTTTTGTTATTACTGGGAAAAGTATTTTTACATTTTATATCTAATGTATTTTTTCATAGCGAACTATAGGAAATTTTTGAGTGGCGGAGGGTTGTGATGGTGCTGAAGTGAGCCGAGTGAATGCCAAACACTCAATTCACTTTTTTTCGGAAAACGCTTTTTTATTTTTTAATCAAGACTCTTTAATAATTATTTTATCCTTATATGCAACACAACGGTGCTCCTACATACATTTTCATAAAAATCCATAAAAATGAATGCCTGTATCACGGCCAAGCGTAATGCAAACATTATACATGTTTTATTACTATCATTTTTGAATAAGTCAAATCGCCAAATCCTGATTGCGTATTTACAATCAGCGTAAAAAAAACACATGGATTCAAAAAAGAAACTGCAAATATTCAACAGTTACAGTAAAGTGGAAAAGTTTCATTATTTCCATAGAACATAATCCAAATGAAAAATTTATGTCTACTATAGTTTTTTTACCGAGTGGTCTTTACCTTTAAATTATGCGTACATATTTAAAATTTTGGCACACGTCTTTGATGTTTATTTATAGTTAAATCTATGAAAATAATTTTTAAATTTTTTCATTTTTACTGGACCATTAATCTAATTAAAATTATAATAGTAATAATAATAATAATTACAATAATTTTCTAATGTAATTCGTAGTACAATGACCAACTTAATTTATTTAGTGTTCCAAGTACCTAGTTGAATACTAATGATGATTCACTCTTTCATGGGCGCCGGGTTTCCCAAATTTCACGGGGTGCCTAAAATCCTTAGATATTAATAAATGTAAATTTAAATAAATAATAATTTTTTTTCAGCATACATTTTTACCTTATTTTATACGACCTTTTTCATATATTAAAACTTTTGAATACATATTAATTATTATACATAAAATTATTTTCATTTCATATACGTATGTTAGGAACGAGTTATCAAAACATCCAAAATATATTGTTGCCATAAATATTATACAACAAAAAAATTATAAACGTATTAAATTACATATTGCTCTATATTTTTATTTCATGGGGTGCTTGAGCACCGCAGCACCCCAATAGTCGGCGCCCATGCACTCTTTGTATTATGCATTGTAAATTTTAAACTAAATACATAAATCACATGACAAATTAAAAAGTAAATTATCGATGAAAATGGCGGGCTTAAGCAAAATAATGACATTTTATTACAATTCATTTTAATGGCTTATAACTTTTCGTTTAAAATGCATTAGATTCACGCTTCATATTTATTTACAGTTTGTATAAATTATATAGAAATAAATAATTAAATACACTATCGTCGTATTAATGATTGTGTCATGGCATTTGAAAAATAACTTGTAACTGAATGGATCTGTATGTAAAATTTGTTTTTTTCCGATAAAAGAAACAAAACTTAAAATTCTTCTTACCGATTGAAGGAGTTTGTAATCCAAATCGAAGAAATCGAACACGTCAAATATGATCGGATGATTCCAACACATTATGATAAAAATCTCCAACTATAAAAAATGTATTGGATTTAATGATATAAATTTATTTACAATGTGTTGTTAGAGTTATTAGTAATGAGTTTACTTCTTTTATTACAAACTTGTTTGTCGTTACACCGAGGGCTTCGTGAGCAATGAAAACCGTTTTACGTGCCTAAAATATGTATTCATAATTACTCAAAAAGAAATCGAATTTTATTCTTGATAAAAAGTAAATTGACTCATTGTGGCATAAGCTATATTTTTCTGTTTTTTTTTTCAGTTGTACAGACTGTCTCTTATCGTACACTTTAACAATAATCTCATGAGAGATGTCACATGTGTCAGTGTTATGTCCAGACTTATTTCAAATTAAACAAACACAGAAGTTTCGAGAATATTCATTGAAATTGTACTATTTTATTCTGATGTATTATGAAATACACACATCACAGACAATTCGCCATCTTTCTAAACTTCTGAATTTGTGTACTACGCAATTTTTAGAATTTTAAAATGCTAGTTTGACGTCCCTGGTTTTGACTTTTAAGATACGGAACATTTCGTAATTGTGATATGTATAGTTTAGTATTGAGTACATTTTAAGTAAAATGAGATACTATCATTAGGTTTTGTGAATGAGATATTTCAAATAAGATTTTCACATTTTATGTTTTCAAGTGTATAAGTATAATATTATTTTATAAACGGGAGATTTTCACGATTTAATTTATTACTTTGGTAACAACTTGAGGTTCTCTTATGTTGTAATAAGCATTTTTACTATAGTACATAATGAATCATTTAATCAAATAATATATTAAACATAACAAGACACTTGTTTTTATCCATATTTATATTTTATATACAAAGCAGACGATCATTATACAGACCGTGCAGATTTGGCACTTTAAATAATTTAAAGCGTACTAATGCGTTGCTAATTTTTTATTATATAATGTATTAAATTATAAAACACAGATTTAAAAAATATGATTTAATTTTCAGGTAATAAATTCACAATAGTCAAAGGTATACAAATAATATATATATATATATATATATATATATATATATATATATATATATATATATATATATATATATATATATATATATATATATATATATATATATTATATTAAATAAATGTTTAATTTTGATACTATACATAATATACTATTGATTAATGATTACCAGTTAGATAAGTAAAAATTGAGAATGTGTTTTTAATTTTAAACTTTTACTATTATTGATGAATTTTTGCTTAGACATACACAAGATATTTTCATGAAACTAATCAAATTATTATGAGGGACCAATTATGTGAATGCTATTAAAACGCTTTTGCTGTAGCAACCAATTTCAGTAAACGTACACAAACTTATTCTTTCAGTTTTTTATATATCGATCATTTCTATCACTACAATTTTAGTATACATTAAAATACTTAAAATTAAAATAAATTTACAAGCTTCAAATCTTATTGGATTAAGTCTGCAAAAACAAAGAATCTCGGATTTATATATATATACAGTCGAATTCGCTTATTACGATGCCGTATATAACGATATTCCGGATAAAACGATTCTCAGCCATGTATTTGGTTGGTTTTATATCTCATGTGCAGTAATTTTGGTCGGATATAACGATGTCGGTTATAACGATAATTCGGATATAACGATACTATTTTGAAATGAAAATTGTTTTTTTTTATTTACCTATAACAATAAAATGGATTTCGACGAGTTAAGTGACGAACCAGAGTTCTTCCCAGAAGAAAATTTTCTACATTTCGTCGAGGCTGATGAAGCTCTATGGACCAATGCAGAACCGAATGAAGAAGAAATCAATTCTATTTTGAATGCAAGTGAGGATGAGAACGAAAACGATGACGAGGTGGAAGAAATTGTAAATAAGGCACCGTCTCTTTCGGAAGTGTATTTTTCAATTAATCAAGTACGTACTTTTGTTTCGTTAAACAGCGATATAAATACACCAGAAATATCTATGGCAATAAAAAATATTGATAATTATGTTAAGAAATCGTATTGTTCCAGTTATAGACAATAAACAATTTTTTTTTTTTTTTTTTAATATTATACATACATATACATACATAGTACATACTTATATTAACTATACATACATATATTTGTCAAATAAATAAATTTTTAAAACGATAATCAATGTTTTTTTGTCTTCCGGATACAACGAAGTTCGGATATAACGATCTGATTCTCTAGGTCCCTTGAAGATCGTTATAAGTGGATTTCACTGTATATATATATTTTTTTTTTTTTGTTATTAAGATAAATTAGTCTTTTTTTTTTAATGTATTTAACTAATTATTGTCCAGAAAATCAAATAAAAATTTTTATTCCTTACATATTATATTTTTATAAAATCTTAATAAAATAAGTTCTATTGTTATTATTGATAACTAACTATTACACATTATTATTTACAATGTATTAACTTGAATTAGAAAATTACAATTAAAGACTCGTACTGAACTTTAGAAATTACAAGAAAATTCTAGAATTTATAAATCTTACATTTTTATTGCATTTAGTTCACAAACAAAATTGTTTTGATAATTTTGAAAAAAAAAAATGATATTTCAAATATATTTATTTAAATTTTACGACAAAATTCCAACTTTCTTATTTTAATTTTAATTAATGTATGAAGTAGTTAAATTTATTGCAACAATTTATATTCACAAATTTCAAGATTAAAGTATAAAATCGCTCACCTCTTCAACTGTGTTATGAGTTTCTCGAACAATTAAAATTAAAAATATCAACTTTAAAATACAATATATCAAAAACATTTTGTTGTGGATCAATGTCAAATCTATTTCATTGGTGTAATTCAATGTTAATGCCGTAACGTTTGAGACGAATAATAGAACTGAATCAGTTATAGTTAGTATTGCATGATAAGCATAATAATTTTTTACATCTTCTGTCAAATTTCGGAGTTCATTGTACAAGCTGGCTATTTCTTTTGGACTCATTCGCTGTGTACAAGTCATTGATGGATTTATATCTGCGAAAAATGAGATTCATTGATCATAATGATCTCTTTCATTCAAGAAAGTACTTTTTCCTACTTCGTAAAAAAAAAAAATAATAAAATTAATTTCTTGAAGAAAAATTGTGCTTGAAACAAATCGTACTATGAATCAACTGCATATAACTTAGATCATACTATTTATCTACATACGATTTCTGATCTATATTGGTATACAAATTTAAGTAAACTGTCGATGTCAATATGTCATCAGTCCGAATTTAGTTCTCAATTAGTATATCAATTACTGGACGCTACACATTTCTAGATAACTATCATTTTTGCTTCTAAGGCAAACAATAAACAAATCTAATGATAACGAAATTAATATTATGACGTACTTCATAACCCAATTATCGAAAACTTTTCGGATATGTAGTCGAACCCCTAACCCTATCTTTCATACGTGCCTGCATCTACCTAAGTGTAGTATGTACTAGTAAAACGTATTTATTTTTATAATATCTATTTTTACTCTCTTGTTTCAATCATGGAACGAGATATATCTGAATTGTTTTATAGTCGTATATATCAAAGTCGTATATCCAAACATTTTTGACACAAATGTATTATGTTTTCTTCATGATTATCTCAAATATGCCACTTATTAATTAGTTGGCTTTTACAGTCATAAAAAGTAAAAATCAACCGAATTTGAGAGAATAAAATACAACATGACCATTAATTTGTTTTTAATTTATTTTCACATTTAATAAATTCTTGAAACACCCAAAAACCAAAACAATCAACGAGTGATTAATTCACCAGAATTTGTCTACCAATAAAAAATATTTACCTATGTATAAATTATATTTTAATATATTCGATACTCACTACTTAAAAATATGTGATTCGCCAGTTTGTACTTTTCTCTTATGATCATCACAAATACCACAAATTGAATCATCATCAACATTGTTGACGCTGAATTTAAAGTCCACATGAATAGTACGATAAAACGCACGTCATTTGAGTTATACGAAATGAAAAAATAGTAAGCTTCGGTTATAAATGCATATAATAAATAATAACTCTGAGTTTTCAAATTCGGCGGTGGTTGTAATTTCAACGTCAACGTGTCAAACTGTTGAAATTTATCGACCAGTTTAAAAAAAACATAACTCCTTTGCGCGGAAACCACTACGCCCAAGACCGCCACGATGATCTTAAAAAATACTCTGATAGAGATTACCTTCAAGTAAAAATTAAATTTGCTTTATCGACAGTCACGTGGCATAATAACCGGAGTAATTAAATTTTCGAAAACACTTTATTCAAACTTACGTTGACCAACAATTGGTGTTTTGGCGGGATGGTTTTGGTGTAGATCAATGTGATGAAATTGATGTAGACGCTGACGACGCCCAACAGAATCCATAACGACAACGAATAAAATAACGAAATTAATTTATGTCTGCCAGCGAATGGGAATAGACCGAGTATTTTGCCCATGTAATATGTAAGCTTCAAGTTTTCCCACGTCGAGTTCACCATAATTCTCCGGACTAGACACTTTTTGGTCGACCCTGATTCGTTATAGGAACTAATATCAGCGAAAACCCTTTTAGCACAAGACGCACCTAACAAACCCTCGACTCGATAGGTAAACAGTTGCCATTAATATTTTATATTTACAAAAGTACCTATACCTAACCTAATTGAAACACAGAAACCGTTTATATCGAGTGGTATTATAAAACCATGAAGTATTGTCAATTTTAACAGCAACTACTCACCAATTATACATCATTCCTATTGGGAGTCATTCGCAAACACACACACACACACACACACACACACACACACACACACACACACACACACACACACACTCACACACAAAAAACGACATGTAAAATCATTAAACTAAAACACAATTAGTATAATGTTTAAAAATCCATTGTTAAAATTAAATGCCTGTTATATAATAACACACTTTCGGGTTGATTAACTAAGTGATTTGATATAATTATAATAGAAGACATTAATACAATATAAAAATTCAAGAACAATTTTTAGTTTTATGTGGAGACTGAGGTATAAATGTATATGATTAAAGATTTAAAATGCACTGTTTTAATATTTTTTATGAACGTGTTTTTATAAATATTTGTTTGTCAAATGGTAATCACTACATTGTATTAACTAAAAAATTAATTTTCCTCCAATAAAACCACTCAATGCTTTACATTCAAGAAATTATATACACTTGAACTAAAGACCATGCAATAACAAACTAAAAACCTGCACTTCTATTTAACATTTAGGTATCATGTTGAATAGAAATCTAAAATGAATAGATCATGTAAATTCTTTGGTAACAAAATTAAGGAAATTTTCATGTTTTCAAACAACAGAAATGCAGCTGAACATAAACCATTTAAAAATAGTATATACCTACATTTGTAACTTCACATGGAATAATTTCATGGGGTGAAACTAACAAAACCAACTTAAAAAAGCTCGCGCAAAATAATATTTTGAGAACAATAATAAACATAGTCAAAGGTTATCGCGTAGAAAATCTATGAAATGAAATTTAATGTAATATCCATCAAGATGCTCGATCACATGTCTCAATCAGCCTTTTTTATTATAAAAAATTATGATATTAATAAAATACCCCACAGTAGAATCTCATTATTCCGTACCTCATTAGTCCGGACTTCGCTTAATCCGGACAGCCGTTTATAATACGTAAATAAACCGATCGTACGAAAATTACGCTAGTTTTCGCCATAGATAAACATGAAAACGAGTTCTACAAATTTCCCATAAATGCGGATTATTGCGATTACGTATTTATCAATACTAATTGTCATCATTTAAAGGAATCACTGTGAAAGGAAGACAACCAAAGATTAGCAGTTTTTTTAAACCAGTAAGCGTGTCAAGTGTAAAGAATGAAGGTTTGTCTTAATACTATGTGTATTTAATGATTATACAATATAATACAATTATGTATGTACTATTTTTTAGGTCTAATAATATATGGTTTAATAAAATATGCAATACAATATTTGTATAAATTTATGATTTACTATTTTTAGTTATTTTGTTTAATCCGGACTTTCATTAATTCGGACAACCTAGAGCCCCAAATAGTCCGGATTAATGAGGTTCTACTGTATTATATTTAAACTGAATAAAATGTCAATACCAAAAATGAGTGAAATTATCACAATCCTACTCTATCCTCTTTTTTATATGCTTGGCCAAGTATTTTAAAAGTCTGCTGAATGAAATGCAATTTTCAGAAATAAACAGTTTAAATTTAAATTATATTATTGGCTTGAGCAACAAGTTACAGATTATAACTCAATAATGTATTAAATTCAAAATTACTATGTATTATATTACTATTGTGGATTTATATATATATATATATATATATATATATATATATATATATATCCATATGTAATTTTAATTTGTTGATTGTAAACTGTACATACTTAAATATATGTAATTCATCTTTTACCACTTTATATTCTTTATATTAAATTGTTTTCAAACTCATGTTCAAGATAAAATTTCATGAATCCCCACACGATCTTATTCAGTGCGCCCATTATTATTTGTAACAATTTCAAATAAATAAAATACTGAGAAATACATTTTATAAAACCGAACACTTTTTTAAATTTACTTGTTTTATATTTTGTTACATAAATTGTATTGTAATTATTGCACCAGTTATTCAAAATATTTAAAAATGATAAATTAAGACGGAGGAGTAGAGGTAGAACTTTTTTACAGGGTTCTTGCTACTTCTCACTGCGTTTCTAAATTAAAAACCCTTACTATATTTAACTACTGGTCAAATAATACAACTAAAAGTTACAAAATTTCTCAGAAAAATGTTGTCTTTCGTAATATTACATGACAAATAATGGTTTAGTACCATATAAGAAAACGCAAAACCTTATAAAAAATACGTTGGTAAAAATAATAAAAAAATAATTGTTTTCATAAAAATGTAATTCTGTATGCATTTTAAATTGTACGTAAAAGTGTACTCAGATTATAAATATTTTTATTTTTTACTTCAACTAACTAATTTTTTTTATGATTTACCAATTTTCTTTAATTAGTTATAAAAACAACTAAATGTATAATCATAATTTTGATTATATCATAACTCATCATATCATCATATCATAAGTCTCATTATGTCATAACTATGTACATGTAATGTTGATCGATAAAATACGAATGTTATATTTATTTAATATTTTATTATAAAACGTCAAAATCAATAATAATAAATTGCATTGTATGTTAAAGAGTATAGATCGTTAATTTGTTAATTCAAATATGAACAAGTCGTGTTATTGTTAATATCTAATTACATACTAAAGACACGATATGACATGATTTTTTAAATAGAAATGCGTAATATTCTTAGTATAGTTATATTAATATTTCATTTCAGTAAACTTAATAGTTTTAAAATTTTTCAAGAATGCATTTAATGTACACATAATATTTTAGAATACTGATAAATAAAAAAAAATAAATCAAATTTTATTTTTTTAATACTAAAGCATTATACGGCATGATGAATACAAACACTACACGCAATTATGAAATTAAGAAACTTATGTGCCGTGTTTGAAAAAAAAAAAAATTTATGTGCATTATACATTTATAGCATGGCGCAGTGCATATAATATGTGCATGACATAATATTCACAATCTATGTGAGCAGGACTTTTTACGAACTCGTTTGTCTGGACACGTCACCGTGCCCGTAATAATGCCGGTTTTTCCTTAATCGTTATCAATGATTATAAAACATTTGAAACATCTTCACGCGCACGGCAAAATGTTAATTTATTACTTCTGGCGTTTCCAGCCACGACCGACGAAACATAGTCGGTCGTATTGTGCCAACTTATTTCGGGACTCGACAGGTGACATTAATTGATTTTATTGCCCGGAAATGTATTATAGGCGTATTGCCGTGGTCATCTACGTGGAAGTAAAATACTGATAGACACACGTTCCAATCGATTTTCAATATTCGGTGGTTTGTTTTATATTAACAAACAACACGTCGACGCGTTGTGACGCAATCGGCACCACGTCCCTCAGGTGTGCGCAAAGTGAAAATGTGCCGACTGTTTTAATCGAACATAATTGAAAACCTCAATCGTTTATAAACATTCTATGACTTAGACGGCGTTTTTATGGATCTATTGAATAAACCCTATTGCTGCCGATTGTTAATTATTATTTCGCTGTCGATAAGCAGTGAAAGTGTTTTTAATAACGTTTTAATTTAATTATCTTGGGTGTAATTTGTACGAATAATCACACACACGCGCGCGCGTTTGCGTTGAATTTAATATAGCAAGTATACCATTATATTATAATGTGGTATTAATTGTATACGACGTACGTATATCGATATATGTGACATGCTGATACTGTCATAACATATAGTACGTTTTCCAAGTCGATTATTATTAGTATTTATTTAGTTTATATAATCGCGATGAGAACTGAAAACTCGCAGTGAATTCTCATTTTTATCCGTTGTACTCCTGCATTTTTAAATCCATACGAATGAAAAAGATTGATATTTTATATATATATATGTTACGGGCAAGAGTCGAAATTGGGCAAACCTCAGAAATGCCCGGGCAAAACGCGAACTGCCCACAATCCTTGGGCAAAATGTCATATTTCGGCTTTTGACCGGGCAAACCTAGTAATGACCAACCTCATTTGTGCAAAACCGCCACATATAATAATATTAGGTACTCTTAGAATGTTATAATAAAAAATTAATAAAAAAATATTGTACAGATATAATTGAATATAATAATAAAAAAATAATATTTTTGTTTATTTGTTGCTACACATATTAGAACCATGGCATTTAGAACTACACAAAATATTTTGTTGTTTACATTTATAACTAATATAAGCTCACAAAAATACGAACTACAGTACAATTTTGTACCATTTAGATGAGGTGTATTTTGTGTAACTTTAATATAACGAGTTGATAAAACACAATAACAGCAATAAATTAACAAGATACGCATGGGCATCTATAATCGTAATAAAATTGTACGATAAAAATTACTATTTGTATTAAATAATAGCGAACATATTTAATACACTAGGTACGGTTTTACCCTTACGATAAAAGTCAGTATACGGTTTTGAGGTTTAAATGTATAAATTTTTTTAATTCTTTATTTTAACATTTTAATAGTACCTAATATTATTATATTATGTTTATTTTTTTTTTATTATTTAAGTTTATTCAATTATATTTGTACAATAATACTTATTTTATAATTATTAAATTTGTATATAATATTAGCAAACGTATTTAACCCTAGAACGGTAATATGCGTAAATTTTACTTATACCTTATGTTCAAAACGTCGTCAGCCTGTTTTTACTTATGTTAACACTTCAAAATTCTAGATATGCTCTCATCAGTTAGTTGGGTATATTTGTTGTTAGTCGTTTTTTCACATATTACCTCCAGCTCTGAGTTTGATTAGATCTACAAAAACACTATACGTAAGTTTTACGCATCATAACTAATACACGTAAATATTACTTCGTAAAATATACGCATGTTTACCTATACACGCAAAATAGTATACGTATATTTTACGCATAATCACTAATACTTTAGGTATATTGATAATTCCCAACATGGTCCAAGAAAATATTGTGAATATTGTTCATACAAAAAAAGAAGATTAACAACTACTTATTGTATTGAATGCCAGAGACCAATTTGTGGAGAATACCAAAAAAAGAAGTGTCTAGACTGTTGATAAAAAATGTTTTCATAAAACTGTTTTTTTTCTAATATTTATAGTTTATTTTAATAACTAACATTTTTATTATTATGAAGAAGTGATATTATATTTATTTTTACAACTATAAAGTATTTTAACAGAGATTGTTATTTAGTATTAAGTTGTGAACTGAAACGTATATTAACTTAGCTGTAACAATAAGAAAAAAAAAGTAATTAAATTTAATTCGATTTATGTTATTGATTGTTGTTTGGTTTAAAAAAGCTATTTATAGATATCCGTTTTATCTTCAGTAGGTACTACTAACATCATAACAAAATGTATGTGCAAGGTTTTGTATGTGTTTTTTGTGAACATACGCAAATTATATAATTAAAAACACATACGCGTAAATTGTACGCATCATTACCTATGGTGTGCTTTAAAATAACGTTACCATTCTAGGGTTAAAACTCAACGTTTTTACTCTTACGATAAAAATCAGTATACGGTTTAGGTGGTTTTGCCCAAATGAGGTTGGTCATAACTAGGTTTGCCCGGTCAAAAGCCGAAATATGACATATTGCCCATGGATTGTGGGCAGTTCACGTTTTGCCCGGGCATTTCTGAGGTTTGCCCGATTTCGACTTTTGCCCGTAACATATATATATATATATATATCGTAGATGTATTTCAAACACTCGAAATCAATTGAGCATTAACAAATACTACCGGGTTCATAAATTTCAACATATTGACTAGACTGGTGACTTGATTAATAACCGATAGCCAGTACAAGTGTGATTTCAAAAATTATCAAAAACGAAATGTTTTATTTGAAATATAAATTTTTGAATCGTAAAACTACTTTCGCTGTTTCTATTTACGATGTTACATCTACTCGAATACAGGAAATGAACATGATTATATTATTCATGCCTAATAAAATAGGCATATTTATCAATAAAGAAATCTCCATTTAGGCAATGCACATGTTGATTTTTAAAACGAGTTTTTCATCTTTAATTATGATCGCATTTGATTACGTTAACTACACAAAAAATAAATAAATAAATAAATAAAAATAAATTTAGCATCATTAAAACAAATTCAAAATATGTTAGTTAATTATTTACAAACATTGACTGTTTATGAGTAAATACTACTTATTTATAGTATTAAAACAGTCAATACTAATCTAACCTGATGTTATAGATATAATTACCTTAAATATGTATCTATATAATAGCGTTTAAATATGTATTATATTATATGTATCTACTATGTTTAAACAACAGATGGAACTACAATATATATTTTTGCCCCTACTGCCTGACTTGCAAATAAAAAAAAATACATCATTTTTTGGTAATAAGATTCATGTCTAATTTTCAACCTATTTAAAAATATTGCGAAAAATAAACTAAACCTAATATAAGTTAACCAATTTATGTTACAAGTGAAATCATGGATTCTAAACGTTAGTGACTGATAAAATATGATTTAGGCACTTCAGATTATTGAATCAGTGTTCAATAAATTACAATCTTCAATCTACATTTGAATGTATACATAATATATTCGTTCTTAGAATAACGATTCAAATTACAATTTTATGCAAAATATCAGATTTGGATTTGATTTTATTTCACAAAATATGTGCGGTAAAATTAATCATTTTCACAAATAATTCTATCAATGTAGATAATTTAGTTATTTCTTCGAAAATACTATTTCTTAACATTTGAATATCTCAACAACAATTTACATTTTACGTTTTCCGATAGACACAACTAGTTGGTAAAACTCCAATCAACTGAGCATCGCTCACGATCGTTTTCCGAGAGCAATGATTTATTTTAGGTTTAAAATTTAAAATAATATCATACAACCTTACCGTGTGCCGAATGATCCAACAACGAGTACAGCCTGGGCACTTTAACTGGATCTAACTCGGTGAAAACACGACACGCGATTGATATAGCTAATGATACAGCCGCTTCGGCAACGACGGGACATCAGCATTTGATTATTGTACTAATAGTTTAAAAAGAGTACTGCAGCTTTCCTGTGTCTGAGAATGTTGGCTCATAATTCATATTAATGGCACCGGGCCGCCAACGATGACTACGATATTAGTTATTATGCAATTTCCATGATGTTATATACAACAAAACCGAACGATTATATGGCTGTTTCATGTCAAACCATAATCACTGATTTCTAGATTGAATTTTCCTCCATACGATGATTTCGTAAGTAGATTCATCACTCTGCAGAAACGCTGTCAAAAATCTACGCACATTTCCACCCACGTGTTTAACATAATTAGTTGTCGGGCCACCAAGTTCAGTGAGTTGTATTGTTGATTCGCGTCTTGTTGTACAACAACTGAAATGGTAATACTATACAGATGTTATTGTATCTTCTATGTACTATGTACCTATTAAACTACACACACACACACACACACACACACACACACACACATTACTATAAATTGAAATACCAAATAAATAATTTGTAAGTATTTTGATACCATGTATAACCTATTATGTCAACTAATCTTATTGGATTAGAAGCAACGAAAACAACAACAATGGAAAATGATAAATGTATTACTTTTACTGTAGTAAAAGTAAATTAATTATACCATGATACCATCACTTTAGTGTAACCAATGAACTTAAACTCTACTATGAAATTTTGATCAAATTACTTTAATTTTTATTCACTCATGTGCAATCAAGTGAAAACATATAATTTCAAATCATATACACTACGTTACTTTATAAAAGAGTTATGTTATAGCATCTATTAACTAAATTAGTAAATGTTCTGTGATTTTAAAATGTTCACTGGAATTTAATCAAAAGATTTATGTCAACATTCGTTTAGAAAAATACTACAAAATAACATCACAGCGATAAAATATGACACCAAACATCTCATTTGGTGTTTTGTAATCTTATATTATATTTTCATAGTTTTGATATCACATGTATCATGAATAGTGCGTTGCTGGTCTTATTATTATCCGCTCTGTTGGTTTAATATTCCTATTGCATCGTAATTTCTTAATTACTACCTTCAAGACCCTTTTATAAATTTACTTTCGTTTCATCGCATTGAATAATAGTTACGCTAATCAAACATTCAATCAGACATTAGTTTTTTCAGGAAAATAATAATATTTACTCAGTATTTAACTTATATCATGTGACCAACACAAAATCTAGTAACTTTATTTTACCATGCAATATTCAAAAACACAATTAATAATAAAAGTATTTATGGGCTGAAAAATATGGATTCAGCTGGTAGTAAATAATATTATACATAAATAAATAGAATAAAAGAAAGAATAAAGCCCTTGGTATTTTATCTTAATATTTGTATTACAACAAGATTCAAAATAAAGCCATCACTACGTAAATTAAAATAAAAAAATGTATGCCACTGAATATAAACATTGATACTTTTTTCAAAGCAATTTTTTTTAATGCAATAAAATACCGATAAAAATAAATTGAATATAAAATAAATTACAGACAATTGTCTAAAAAAAATAAATGTCGCTAGAAACAAACGTAATATATTATTTATGGTTGTTATATTATATTTCAATCAAAAATGAATCGGGATAAAATATTACATTTCTTACACAGTTCATTTTTTTTCGTAAGTTCACGGGACGCAATTTACGTATGTTTTAAAAATACTCGGGCCGCAATTTACGTATGTTTTAAAAGTACACGGGCCGCAATTTACGTATGTTTTATTATTATTTAGTATATGACGATGACCGTATTTATAGGGACGCAATTTACCGACTCCGGCAGTATAAGTGTAAGTATTTAGGTTATATTCTAGGAATATATTTAAATATCATTTTGGGTATTTATTTTTTGTTAATCGTCTTCCATTCATAAACGAATATTTTAGATTCTGAGTGAAGTGAAGGATTTTATGATTTTACAATGAAGTTTATTTATTTGCTTTTTTTATTTATTTATTTACTATACATTACTGACAATACTTAAAGTATTTCAATTTTATAAGCGTTTGTGTGAATTATTTTACTATTATTACGTAATCAACTATTTTTACGTCTATTTTCAGTGTTAATAATTTATTTGAAGAAATTTAAACGGTATATTTTAATTCTGTAACTTTTCTCAGAATCGTTTAACTAAAGAAATGATCTAGAATTACTTTAAAATTCAATACACCCATCCCCATGAACACATATAAGTAGCGAAAAATATCCCATGGGGTGAAGTACGTACTTTTTTTTATTTTATTCTCTTATGTCTTATACTTCGAAAATCTAAGTATGTGATAGTATTCAATGTTTGGTTGTGTCTTTTATTATATTTATTTACTTAATACAATATGATGATATGATTTCTATTATAATGAATTTTATTTTAGAAATATTTTTAAAAGTTTATATAATTTGAATTTTAAAAACAAGTTTTGAACATTAGACTTAAATAACATTAATATTTAAGTTGAAAAATAAAAAAATTAGATTGTAACCACTAAAAAACCTTGATATTCCAAATTGTATTTATGAAATTAAAATGTTTGTCTTTTTATTTCATGGATATTTCTTGACAGATAAATAATATTACGATAAATCCACAATTCGCAACTGAAAGCTATAAAACTTATCGCATAAAAAGCAAAATGTATCATCAATGATTTTTAAGAGCTTAACGAATCACACTAGATACAATTCATACTTGTTTCATTCTTCATCTTTATGAATATTTAGTTAACATCTTAGCGCAGATAAACTCTACCAGAGTGTTAAATATACCTAGTGAAATCTATCAGGGGGTTAATATTCAGTGGTGAAATTTAACCCGGGACGTACTCTATGAGATTAAAAACGCGGTCAAGCTAATTTAAGTGTTACAGAAGCATTTTTTTTCTTGTCCAACAGTAAAAATAATTACTAACTGATTGAATGAAAAATAAAAATTGAATAATTGTTTTCCACATTTTAAGCACACATATATTCCTGTAATTCATGTATGTTATTAAAATAATCGGTCCTTGATAAATATTACGAGACAATATTGAAGACACTATTAGATTGAACGATCTTCATCCGTGAAACTTAGAGACGCGATTAACAATATTTCGCTGGAAATGAAAACGCATACACGTATACCTGTATTGTTTTGTTAATTTTGATTATGGAACATCAAAGTTACATGTTTGTGTACGGAATTTTTTCCTCAAGTAAACCTACTTAAGTCTCTTGTCGTTGTTTATTGGACAGCGGACACGTTTGAATTCTCTGCAAAAATACATTGGTACACAAGAGATAATAATAGAAGCCAACTCGGTCTACTTGTATAACAGGCCGTGGATACCGACGGAATTAATTGATGTAATGACATGAATTTTTGTGTAACGCACGTGAAAGTAAAATTATAATTAAAAATTACAACAGGATTCAATTACCTTTATTTATTTTTATATGGTAATACACGTCCCAACATTATCAATTTTTAACACAGTTTTTGTTTCAAAATGTTTGCTCGCTGAATCTCAATGAATGCATTTTCGACGATTCCATTAGAAAAAGCAATGTTCTTTCAAAACATTTAAAATAATAAAAAAGAAGCCAGTAAGATTATGGTGGTAGATATTTGTTCTTCATCTCTTAGGTCTTTGAACAAGATAATGATGTTTGGTTAAGAAAATCTTAGTGGAGCTACATTTATAATTTGGTGAACAATACGTGTAGTGTAATATTATTAAACTTTAACAGGCAAGGCCGATCACCCGTGACTGAAACAAGTTTTAAAGTACTCCACACCAGAAAAAAGTATCAATAACAGGTCCTCCCTCTCTATACTCTTTCATCGACCATCCTACCACCGGCCTGAATGATTTAATTTTTTTTTTCTGAAAAATCAAAAATCTATGAATACATTAAAAAACTGTTTTTTAGTGTTTCACCCTAAAAACATTTTTAAGATGGCATATATTCATAAAACAATCAATATTAATATGTAAAAGTGCATTAAATAATTTTAGAAATGAATAAAAAGCACTTGGGTCACCCGTGACCAGTCTTGTATATTTCTTTAAGATGACAGCCTTACCTGTCAAGCGTTAAAAACATTTTAATTTAAAACCAATCATAAATCATTGTATTTGGAAAATGATTCCGACATAATATTGATATTGTTTATTTAAGTTTTATAAAAAATAAAAAATCCAGGGTTAACAATTGATATGCTTTTTAAATGTCGAGTAAAAATAAATTGTATAAAAATACAAAATTAATTCATACTGATTTAATGATAATTGTACAAATTCTTCATTTCATTATATTCAACTACGTATACTTTGTATATAAACAAAAATAAATAAATAAATGGTCGGGACCGATTAATATAAAAATGTAAATAAAATTAAAGTTAGAACTTTTTTCTTTTTTTAGTGTCAAGTCTAAGAAGCTTGAATAAAAATGTCAGACGTATTTATAAAATAAAAATAAAAATTAATCTGACGTATTGCGTAAAAAGAGTTATTTGAGTCGTGAATTCAACTCTAAACGTGCAAAAGAAATAATTTATTGAAGAAATATAAATAATTATAGAACTTGAACCATACATAGGAATATATACGATTAATCTATAGATAAAAGAAAATTTTCACCAGACTAATCATTCCAAATTTTATGTGGTTTTTTTATTGAAAAATATCTCTAATTTACGTATTAATAATGATTTTCGTAAAAATTCTAACTTTAAACACAAATTCAAATAAGTTCTGAATAACGATTTTGTGAAAAACTTTTCTTTGCTATTAGTTATAGATAAAAGAGAGGTGATATTAAATTTTCAGGTTTTTTTGTCAAAGATTCAAAATTGTATTGAACAAAGACGTTTAAATCAAAATATTTTATAATGTTTCAAAAATCTGTATTTAGCCGATAAATAGTCCAATTTTTTAGGACTCGATTAAAGATTATATAAAAGTGTTGTTAATACTCTATGAAAATGTTGAGTATCTAGTATCATTATTTTTTTTATTGATGGCTAAATATCAAAAATATATTTGATAAAAAATCAAATGTCTTCAGTTAATTTTACCGTTTTGACTAATTTTTTAGATAAATTTTCTATATGCTTGGAAAAACTATAAAAGAGAAATATCATCTCTTTAAAAAATCAACAAGATGCAAAGCATTATCTTTAAATGTGCTTCATGAAACTTTTGGACAATAATTTATACCCAAAAACGTAAAAGCTAGAGAATGGATTTTAATTTAAATAAATATTTTACGTATTTTTTACATAGGAATGTTCTCAACAGATGTGTACGATTCATTGTATTTTGAATAAGTTGATGCTAATTTAATTTTAAACATTTTAAAACATTGAATAATTACATATTATTAAATATTTTACAAATACACATGAAATGTATTATTGTAAAATGTTCGTGTTATATTTAGTATTTTACGATGATTTGGTATCAAACAAAACATATTGGAAAAAAATCGAGGATTAAATGCTATAACGTCCATAAGGAATATACTATTCAACAGAATCCCAAAAATAATTTAGAAATCGAATAGAACCCGATAGAATAAACGTGTATGAAATAAGCATCATTTACTTCCGTTGATGTGAACAAGTCATTTAATTGTTATAAATAAAGATCAAATGAACGTCATTTTAAATTTGAAAACTTCAAATTATATTTTGTTTCTAATTTTTTTCCGTACGAATAATATGTGTGTGATTCAGAATAAAAAAGTTTTATTTGTATTATGAACTAATTATAAATTCACAAGTTATATTTATATGTATCCATACATTTTTTAATTTAAATATTTCAATATTATAAGTAAATATTTATTAAGTAACAAACAAATGTTTATTAATATATTTTTATTTTTATCCTAAATTAAAATTTTTTCCCTGTTCATCACTGTTAACATATACAAAAAAAAAAAAAAAAACATGGCACCGTAAAATCAATGTTTTTTGTTTCACTCAGTAACTAAAATTCATTAAAAAAAATTGAAATATTAAAATAAATAAACATAAAAGAAAATTAATGTATTTTGTGTTTTTGTAACACGTGCATGATATACGTATAATATTGTATGTACATACGTTGTTGTTCAAATACACGAATAAATTGTGGATGGATAGTATTGCATTGTGACGTTCGAAACGAATCAAACGCGTGTGATGGAGTATGAATAGGCTGAAGAGAGTAAAATAAAATAAATATATTGAATGACTAAAGGTTAATAAAATGTAATATAATATACCATTCGTATTAGAATCTAAATTCTTAGGATACAATAACGTGATAAATGTTTTCTTGGTTCCAGAACCAGTACAGAGTTGAATACATCCATTCGGAGTGGATTAATTCGGTTAATAATAGTTTTCGATGAATTAGAAAGTGAGCACCTAAAATAGAATAATCTGTTTTTTATTTGAGAGTGGAAATTATCGTTTGGATGACGATTTGAGAGAAATATTTATGTCATCCCTGCGAAGGCGAGAAATGAAATATGTTGGTTAACGCATGGCAGTATCTTCAATACAATTTTAGAATTTATATAGTATCTTGTAGTTCGATAATTTTTCATTCAATACATCGAATATTTCAGACAATTCATTCACTAAAAGATACTTATAAAAAGATACTTCATAACATCAAAACATTTATGTGTTTTCCAATATTATAGATCAATTATAATATTTATTGATATATTCTATTTATATACATTATTCATGCGATATTAAGTGTTCACTAAAATATGAACGCCCTACTCGGTGGAACTTTCTATTTGATAATATGACACAACTTTTAAAATACAAAGAAAATTAAATATATTTATAAAAGAATAAAAGAATAAAATATGATTAAGTCATTCATTTATATTTTAAAAATAATTCAATTTTTTATTGATTAACTTTTAGTATAACGTACTAGTATTTCATATCTATATTCCATTGTTAAACTATTTTTTGATTTAAGTAGCTTTTTCTTTCTAATTATTAAATACCTATTTAATAATATTACACTATTAAAAAATAGTGTATACATATGTGATAAATGATAATATTAAATTTATTTTACGTATCGAGTATTATTGAGTATCCGTAATCTAGTACATATTTAAATAATTTAGTTGTAAACATCAAATATCGAGTATCAAAACACATGTTCAAAAACTATCTAGTATCTTGTATTAAGATACTGAAAATCAATGTATATTGTGTATCTAGAAACTTATTTTGAAGTATTTTGTCCTTTCCTAAGTATTCGAGCAATAGACTCACTCTTGGTTTAAACCTTAAAAGTCCATTTAAAATACTGCAAGTATAGATATTCTTTTGTATTTTTTTAAAATTTTTTTTTATTCATATGATCTATTTTAAGTAAAAACAGTATGTATTATTGATAACAAGCATGCTGAGCTACAAAAATTACGGAGTGTAGAGACCTCACATTGGATGAACTATGACGTGAATATATTAATTATACGACTAAGTCACAACACCACGGTTGTTTTAGTCATTTAATTGGGTTGCAAGAAACAGTGATATGAAAGTTTGGACTTAAGGAGGTTTTGGTAATGAGCAATGCGATTCTTAAAATGATTGTAATGAAGTTTGTCCATATTGGATATTTAGAGTATTTTGCGGTCATAGTGGAGGTTGTAGTTTGATACTTAACAAGGAGCTTTGGGGATTAATCGGATAATTTTTTATCGGGACCTTTGTACCCGATTTCAGTGGGAAACTTTGGCAGTGCATAAGAACTGGATACCATTGGTATATGGACACAGTATTTGTTAATTTTAAATTAAACATATTATCGTAAATGAATAAAATTTCATTATTCATTAAAATTATTAGTTATTTATGTGTATACAATTATTACATGTTTTCATGTACCATATATTAGTATCTATACGTCTAGTTCACATGTTTTGATTAACTATTTAAGGGTCAATATAGCTTAACAAATATTTAAAGTAATAAATTAGGTAAATTAAATATTTTAATTATTCATTTTGAAAAAGTTTATTCCGATCATTTTAAAATTTAAGTATATATTATTAAATTACAAGTTTTTACAAGTTTTTTGAGAATTGTCGTGTTATGTTTGTATTGAATGATTTTATTCTTGGACCAAGTTCAATGATCAACTAGTGCACATTAAAAAACAAGTGGCATAATAATGGTGGTTTGTCATTCGTCACTCCGGAAAAAATAGTGGCGGTGAGAGAAGAGAAGTATAAATGAGGTATTTTTACGATTTAATCATCTGAAAATAGAGATCTAAAAATAGAGTGTGATGAATCTTTGTTTCAAAAAAAAAATGTAAATAATACTTTTATGAAGTAACTACTATATCAGTTAAAAAAAAAAAAATCATGATAGAAATTTAGTACAATTTTCAAGTTTTAAACAAAAATAGTTCTCCAATAATAACAAACACATTCATTTAAATTTAATGGCATTAGTACAATCATAATTCTACCATATTTAAACACTTCAAGTGAGAAAAAAAATATCGGAACTTATTGTTTTAAATAATATAAATAGGGATACACTTGAAGTCATTTGTATGAAAATTCTAGATCTTATATGCAAAATTACAAATTTATGAAATAACAATAAAAATACGTTTGACATTTTACACGAATAGAGTCATTTGAGTCATAATCACGCTTAACTGTATCGATTACATATTATGATTCATAATCTATAGAGATGCTGGATGAAAGTTCCGGACAAAATTGAGTGTTCCACAAAAAGTGTTTCTAGAATAAAATTTATTTTCGTCATTGTAAAACCTGTAAGCCTTTCGCTATACTCAGAACATAAAATAGAATTCTATTACATTTATTAATTGGAAGGTTAAACAAAATATCAAAGTCATATAATAATTTTCCTTCGATTGTGTAACTTGTTTTGATTTTTACCCTTTTGATTAATCGCACACTGTGCATGTACAGCAAACTCAAAAAAAAAATAGTAGAGATTCGAACAACTTATTTACTCTACACAGTTATTTTAAAATCGTATTATTTTCCATTCTCGATAAAGAGTTAAACTGGTTTCATTTATGTTGTTTTTTCCTCGTTAGTATTCATCTTACCACCCATAATCCAAAAATAGTGAATAGACCTATCCATGAATTAAATATTTCATGTATAGGTGATATTTTCAAAATATCAAGAATGCATATCGGTTTAGCTTTACAAAGCATGAAATGAAACAATAGGAAATATTTTATGGTATTATGTATGATGTCTCATTAAAAATCGATTATGAGAAAAGCAAAGAATCAATTAGTTTCAAATGGAACATTAGTATCAATGGAGTTTATTTTTATATTTTAGATTCTGACTGAATCGAAGGATCTTTATGGTTTTCCAATGATGTTTAATTTTTTTTCTTTCTTTTTTTTTTTTATCTGGACACATTTCAGCTCAACATAACTTTGTCAAAAAGTTTCATACAGCAATTTCATAGATAGGAAATTTTCACTATGTATTATTTACGTATTACTACATACTTAAAAATATCTCACAAATTATCTTCATCCAATAGTCTTACTACTATTCCGAATTTCATAAAGAAATATGATTCAATGAATTATTTTCTAAACTTATTTTAAGTAGAAATCACGCTCAAATGACTCTTTTTATGTGAAATTTCTGATTTATTTTATTTTTGTTTGGTGAAATTTATAATTTTTGGCTATAAAATCTGAAACTTTGATCTAAGTTTGGATTTCCTTAAAACGGGGTTTCGGAGCATTTTAACAAATATGATTAAATTGACATAGATTTTTCTTTTTTATTATTCTAGAACTCTCGATTAGGATCTTTTTCCAAATACATTGGTTTATCGTTGGTTTCAAATTTTAAAAAATACGAGTGTCATACTACCTACATGTATCATTATTCAATTGTAAAATGGTCGTATCTAAGGTTATCTGAATTTAAAGTCATTCTCTTATTCAAGTCTTAAAACGGACGAAGGACAAAACTTCACCATCCATTAATCTTATACACTTTTTAATTTTAATTATTTTTCAAATGAATTAATAACGAGTTTATTAATTAAATTAATTAAATGGCTAATGAATTGTATTTATAATTATTTGTTGAATTGTATACTTAAAATTATGGGGGAAAAAAACTATTTATTTTATAAATAGCTGAAATCAAATAAACTGTATAGAGGGTATACACAATATGTTACTTACTACAGGTAAATGTGGAAGAAAGCAGCTATCATTTTTTCAGAATTATCAAGTAGGTAACACAAAGTAACAAAATAGAATATAAGATATGCTTACATATTTCATGATTTAATAAATGTGTTTAACTAATCTGTGAGTCTGATATTGATTTCAAGTTTAAACTCAATTTGGAATAAATAAGCCTCATAATACACAAAATATAGTAGTTGGAAGTACAATAAGGCAAATAAGTCAAAACTTAAAATGTGGTCAAGAATTGAGCAATCATAAATATCATTGGTGTATTTAGCGACTTCAATGCGGTAACATATTGGTACAAACAAAATGTTTTTGTAATTTTATATAAAAACTGATAACACAACAAACGAGATTGATAGTAGACTGAAGAAATAATAAGAACAGTGTTGCCGAAAAAAAACAAAAAAAATGGCAATTAATTTTAAAAAAACGTTCTTTTTGGGACACAGTATTTTAAAAAAAATGATAGTATTAAAATACAAAAACAATTTTTATGTATTATTCCAGGGAAATTATGTTTTTACTATTAAATTAAACTAAATAATTATGGTTCAAGAATTCAGAAACTTAGTAAATTGTACACTGAAGATTGTTTTGGCTGAGAAAATATTTCATAGTGTAATTACCAAAGTGAAATTAACATTCAAGTGAACTTAACTACAATCATTTTAATTCATATTTTAACGTTTTGAAGAAAAAGAAAATACGCACTTTTGAATTTGTAGTTAACGCTAAATTCACTCTTATCAAAGGTAAGATTTTTTTAAGATGTTTGTAGATAAAATCATATTGGATATAAGTGTTAACTTCCTGACGCTAACGGTATGATTTTTTTTTTAATGAAAATAAAATTAAAATATTTGCAGTACGCAACATTGAATATATTATACATTTTTATTAAAAGAGAATAATATTGTTCCAAAAGTTCAATACACATAAATTATTCAACTAATTTAATAATACACTTTTAGTAGAAAAAAATACGATTCAATATACCTGGTTTTATTTTTACCAATTATATCGGTTTTCCACGAATAAAATGATTTTTGTATTGTTATTTTTATTACTTTTTACAGTGGGAAATTACTGGATAATTTTTTCTGTAGTTGATACAATATGCTTCATATCCATTTGCGCATCATAATTTAATCATAAATTAACGTAGGTCTGTTGAGACTGTTTGAGAACCAAAGAGATGTAGTATGTGCTTCCATATTCTAACTGGATTTTTTAGGTACGTTACACTGGAATGACAAAATGAACATTTATTTTCAAAAATGGTTCTAGGATTTAGTAACTAAAAATTTATAATTCTTAGCCTAAAACCCTCTCGGAAAATTCAGTACAGCCTAACAAAAAACCCTGCTTTCAGCCAGGTGAATATTTCATGCCCTTGACCACGGTCGTCACCCGAATGTATCCACCCTTGGCCGATTCCCCTGGGGGAATGACGAGTCCCCAGTACGAGATAAATGCTCTTCATATCAGTTAAGTCTGCTATATGTCCTTATTCTCGGGAATACAGCGATGAGCGTGCTAACGCAGCGTCGATGGATGGCCATGAATATGTGATATTCTCAAAACTTTGCTGTAACTCTTCAAAAACTGAGACTCACAGTGATCGGGGAGCCCTATAAGAAAACTATTCGGCTGTATCATCCTTCGGTGAAGCTGCCCAGTGATGCGTGTCGACAGCCGGCTGGTGGTCAAGTTCAAAGAATATAATATTAATGAGATTATGAACATTTTTTACTAATTTTTATCTGAATAATTTTTAAGATTCTTAGTATTTTCGAATCATAACCAATATTCATAATATAATTATCTAAAAATAAACATATTTTTGAAAATTTCATAATTTAAAATTTATGTTGTTGGACCAATTGATTGATCACAGTATTAAAGTTATATAATATAATTAATTATTATGGAAAAGAGAAGGTATTCTCTAAAATAGTTTTGATGTACCTACACATGGGCAATACATATTTACTCGTATATAACGATGAGAATAAAATGTTAAGTAAATTAAAATATACCTTATTATCCTTAATTGAGCAGTAAATAAACCATATAAAAAAAAAACTGAACATATGAAACGTCACCACTGGGAATTAATTTGTATTTTATGACTTAGCAAGTAGACGTTTCTTTGATTCCTTATGCTTGCTTAGTGAAAAATGATGGTACGTCGTATATTTACCATCAAAAGTTAAAAATAATGAAGTGTTATGAATAAATTGTATTCTTGATGCGTGTCTGTTCTCTGGATTCATATTAATGATATTTAAAAATGACCATCATATGTGTATCTATGACATAGGAAAATGACGTACATTCCCGTTGTAGTGGACATAAGCGTAAAGTGAATATTTCATTATCTGTTTGAAATTTTACTGAATACACGATGTACATTAATGTTTATTTATTATGTAGCTACATGATTTATATCCAAATTAACCGATTCGTTCGATTTACTCCACTTCCCAAGGCCGTTTCACTTCGATGACATAAGCGAGGCAGTCGTGTTCGTTTTTTCAAAATATCCGTAAAATAATAACGGACCTTTTATGTCCCGCAGAAAAAATATTAGCATTGGATACATTGGTAAATAGAAAAAAAGTTGGAAACTTTAAACAGGTTTGATAAAAAAAAACATTCCGAAAATTTAATTAAAAATTGTTAAATATGTAAACGGTATATTATTATGTATATTGAAGCTTTGCTCAGAATCGTTTAACTAAATAATTTATCCGTTATTTATTTAAAATTCATTGCATCCTTTCTCATTAATTGTCCGAGGAGCGAAGAATACCCCGTGTGGCGAAGTACCTACGTATGTTTTTGTTTTTCATTGGTAGACAATTGTAAAATGTTTGGAAAAAATGGCAAACCCTCCAAATATAAATTGATCTACGCCTCTGTAAATGGTATTTATTTAAAATGAATAATTCAAATAGGAATTAATTATATTCTTATTTTTTCAGTTTTGATCAATCCTTTTACGAGTTGCGTTGTTTTAATGAATTTAAGAAGTTACCGTAAAAGAATCATCTAATGGTTTTTTTAATGTCAAATTTCTTTTTAATGCAGCAATGCAGCATTGTTAATATTTTATTGAAAAAAAATATTGTCGAATGGCAGGATTTGTGTTTAAATTACATTTAACAATAATACCTTTGTTTTTTAATCGAAATTTACCCTGAAAAAAATCGAACATGAAATGACATAATTTAAGTATAAAAATATTTTATTAAGTGTTTTATAATGTAGTTAACACCTTATATGACTTTTTTTAATTTTTCCCAAAGATACTTTTTGAAATAGTTTACGTTGTCCGAAATTGTAATCCTAAAATTTTATAGTTAGGAAATTGAAAGTAGATGGTAATTTTTCTCTCTTCTCAATAATTTTCGAAACGTAACGAAACTATTTCTAAATTCAGTAAAAACGATCCAAACTTTCCATAAATAAGCTTTCATTAAATTAGTTTTGATTATTTAGTCATGAATCCAAAAGTAATGTTGCTAAAAACTTAAAATTTTCACTAAATATGAATGATACATTTTTACATACTTGACAACAGTTTAAAAAAATGTCCATTTCCTAGCTTAAAATGGAAATTTGAAAAAAATTTGTTTTTTTAAAGTTTATTTCTAATAATATTTTTAATATTAGATAAAATGTATTGAAAATTATATATAATATGATTTAAATGCATAACTAATGATACTGAAAAAATCTCAAAAATCATTACTTAGAATTTTTTTACGATAGTTTTACCTAAATTCCTGTACGAATTTTGTAGATCACAAAAACATGAATTTATAACTTAAAATGTGTGTATAAAATCATTGGTCTATCGTCCATCATATCATTATGAAATTCGAACACAAATAGAACATGGTTTGAAACATTTGATAAAGTGACCTTTTATAATAATCTAACCTTTGTTGAAACAAAAAAAAGAAAAATTGAATGATTCGATACGAAAAAAAACCTACTGATAATTAAACTAAAAATGGTTACAAATATAAACGGTATTATTTACCCTGAAGCATAACGCTTAGGCGTTTAACGAAAGATATAATTAATCGTTTCTAAAAAATTCAATGTATCCATCATAATTATCTGGCTCAAAAAGCAAATAATACCAAGATTACACCCTTTTTACACCCTTTTTGTTGGTTCGTATCCTAACAGTAATTCTAGTTTAAAATGTTTAAGAAATGATCATCTATAAACTTTTAATTTTTAAAATATTATTCAAACAATTTTACAGAAGATAAGAAATGTTCTATAAATGCACATTTATTTTATACTTTTTCATATAATAATAGAAATGTATGTATAATTCAAAAAATTATTAATGTGCAATATAGAATTTTGTTGATCCAGCAAAGTTGATATCATTTTTGAATCTTTTAAAAGTAATACTGATGTACATTGCAAATTAATTTACTGTTGTCATATTTAATTAACAATACTACATAGTTGTATTTTTATTCAGAATTTTTGAATTTTAAGTTTTCAAATAAATACAGTCATATTTTAATTTTATTATTTAAAAAATATTTAAACTGATTTTACTAGCATCACATTAATGACGAAAATTCGAATAAGATATAACTATCATAATTTAAAAGCCTTGCTCAGTCCATATCATATATATCATATCAATAATCTAACCCATATTATTTACAGTGTTTAACCTTGGGCACATGAAAGTTTATTTTTCAGTGAAAGATACAGTAACGTTTTTAGTTTTTTTTGACATTTAAATTAATTAATTTTACGAGATTTGAACTATATTTTAAATTCAGATTACATTTTGACTTAGATTTTCAATAAAAATAATTATTGCGTAATATTATGAATTCTCATATTTGATTTGATTCCTTCAAATATATACTTAATTCACTTTTATTTGTGTTGGAGTTTTTCATAAAACCGGCTATTATTTTAGGAAATTGATGCAACATTCGATTCTATATTTATATCTAATGACTTTCTAAATTACTTTCTGAACTAATGTATTGTAACAGGATATTCCAAATGACTGAATTATGGTCATCACTGTTGATTATATTCATTATTCGTTACGTAGCATAAAATAGTATTTAATTACTTCGCGTGCGACAATAATCGCAGTAGAATTCCAAACTATTAAAAATTGAAATCACTTATTAGATATTGTATTATATGATTGTAACAAATTTCACTATGGATACAATATTATGTGTATTTATGTTTACGCCTAAAATTATTCAACCCGAAATAAACTACACGTTTTCATATGGTACAGTTATTTGACCATTGAAGGATAATTTGTATTTTATATTAAAAATATTTACACTATTCATTTAGTCAGAGATATATGTAGAACAAGCCCACACAGTTGACGAATCCGGAATCTAATTGAATAATTCGATTTCAAAGGGGGCCAATGAAATTTTTATTTTAAAAATGTATCAATCTATGCATATAGTATTTCAAACACTGCACATTACATACAATTACCATTATACTTTCTCAAAGTAGGTAATGCAAGTAAAAATAATTATCTTGAGTAAATAAAGTTCATAATTACGAGCCTTCATTTAAAAATGAGTGAAAACATAATTTTAACTCGTTAAGTTAGAATTTACCTGAAGATATTAACATTAATCGATGACTTCAAAATAAAATATGTATTATTTTATAGAGTCGGAATTTAGATTTTGAAATTTCAAAACTAAGAAACAAAATATTGAAAAATTATAAATAGTCAGAATATTTTATGAAGATGCCAATTTTTATCGAATAATTTTACAAATCAATGATATTCAATATTATAATTTTGAATAAATTTGGAAAAAGTGTTCCTAAATATTTTACTCTGAATTACTTGCATAATTTATAACGATTGACTACCTGCTTAAAAAGTACATATAGTTTATATCCACTAGTACATTCTAAGATTACAAGTTGAACATTATACAAAAAAAGTTGTTAAAAAAAGGTGCGGATTTTGGTGAGATCCATCAGTGTTACGAGAATTCATAAAAAACGATGATCACTTACTGAAATCCTCCAACTTTTTAAAGAACCCTGACTAAAAATTAAAAAAAAAACGAAACCCAGGTTTGTCAATAAAATTCGCCTGCAATCTTACGAAAAAAGTTATTTAATCATTGACTGATATCATCATAATTTTATTACTTATGGTATTGAAATAAACCACGATTTAAAAAAAAATATCGTATGACTGAATTTAATTTGTATATTATGAATTATATCATTTAAATTTTAATTGTTTTCCTTCGTGATTCAAGAAATTATATCCACTTTAGACATAACGATGATTATGTTTAGTGATTCTGTACTTTCGTAATACATTTTGCTAGTGGCACGCAATTGTTAACGGTCCATTACTAAATTCGTCCTAGTGTTTGTCCTCAAAATAGACATTGTGAATGAAAAAATATCATTATTGTACACACACACACACACACACACACACACACACACACACACACACACACACACACACACACACACACACACACACACACACACACACACACACACCCGCGAGCCCAGGGTATTACGAAAGTGTATATTTTCGTTTAGTTTATGCAATATTCATTAAGGGCCGTAACTATTAAAGGTTTATACACTTTATAAATAATTAAAGGTTTGCGTGTAAATAATTGTCATCAAAATGTAATAAAAATATACCTAACAATCTTAAGCAAATTGAAGTACTAAGAAATTATAAAATACGATCAATTAATAAAATGAACTACGTACATACGTAGTCATATAATTATAAATGGTCTTTATACATTCATCAAATATATTTAGCAGTATATTTTGTTCAATTTTTTTTTTTAATCAACTCTTCAAAAGTATGTATATATATATATATAAAATTAAAATTATATAATGTTTGTTCCAAAAAACATAATAGATGTATCTCAAACATCAAACTATAATTCATGGTTAAATTTTGTTCAGTTTTCTGATGTTTGTCAAGACATATTAAATTTAGAATTAAAATGAATGCCATAGAAATAAATATAGATGGTGTACATTTTTCTACTTCTCTTAGATTCTGAGTGAAGAGAAGGTTTTGCAATGGTATTTATTCTGGACACTTTTTGCTCAACATAACTTTGTCCAAAAGTTTTATCCAGCAACTCTATAGATCAGGAATCTGACTTAGATGGTACATTTAGGGTTTATTAAGCTCTTATCTCAGTAGTTCTAGGAGAACGGAAAAACAGCCTAAAATGTACACAGACGGCGAAATTCGCCGTAAATGGTATTTTTATTAAATCGACTTTAGTAATTTCGTCATTACTCCAAATAAAATATTGCTAGAAACTTGAAATTTCCAATATATATAATTGACGTATCACTACATGTTATTAAAAGTGTTTCAAAAAATCTGACAACTTTGGCCTAAAAATAGTACTTTGATAGTACCTTGTTTTTTAAATGTTTATTCGGAATAAAGTTTTAAATATAAGAGAAAAACTTTTGAAAATGTAATATGACTTTACTCATACACTTCTCTAACGATTCTGAAAAAATTTCGAAAATCGTGACTCCAGATTTTTTTTCATAAGCTTTTAAGTAAATTATGATACGATTTTTACGTAATAATATGTTTACATCAATTTTACACTTTAACAATTTACTTAAAGATATTGGTCGATCCATACATTGTGAAACTTTGAATACAAAATGAACAAGGCGTTTTGAATATTTTCTAAATAAAAAATTGTCTCCTTTGTCAAACACAAAAACTTAAGATAATTTTCATAAAAAATTTTCCGAAAATTGATGAAGTATATGAATGGTATATTTATAATATTTCCGGAAAACTTCTGAAAATGTAATATGACCTTATTCATACACTTTACTAACGATACTGAAAAAATTTCAAAAATCACGAGAAAGGATATTTTTTTTATAAGTGAATTATTTTACAATTGTTAATTGCGTCAATTTTCAACTTAAATTATTTATTTAAAGACATTTTTCCCTCCAAATGGTGTATTTTTATTCTGAATCTTTGCTCAGAATCGTTTAACTAAAGAAACGGTATATTATTTATTTAAAATGCAATACACCCATCCCCATTAACACGTCCGAGTAGCAAAGAATATCCCATGGGGTGAAATACGTACTTTTTTATTTATTTTTTTTTTTTTTCAATAACGAAGTTTTTGTCAGTCATAATGATTTAATACATTTTTTAAATGAATATCATTGTCAAAAAGTAAGAGATCATTGGTCAAACCCTTACATAAAAACTTGAATTCATTGAAATCCAAAAATAACCTTTTTTATTGGTCAATTCTTCTAACTAAGTATATTAGTATGATTAAATATGGATATTGTATTGCAAACAAATATTATTACATGTAAATATTATTTTAATATAAAACATGTTTTTGTTTAGTTTTTAATTAAAATTATTTTTTGTTGATTTTGTACAATATGATTTTTATATACTTAAATAACATATTTATTTTTTCAAGTAATATTACCTCTTGCAATTTTTCTTTACCTTTTTAGTATTTTTAGTTTATCATTTATACATATAATTTGCATATTATATCTGGACAGATGATGCAGATGATGATAAAACCTTACCACCTAATTCACTTTATTATTTTCAATTAAGAGCAGTGCACTATGTAAGTGTATATTAATGAAACATAATGTAAACACAATTTATGTGTTTTATTTGTAGTCACTTTAAGTACCTACCTACTGTAACCAGAAAAAACATTTTGCAGCTATTGACTTAGTTAATGTCTTAACTTAGCTAATTGACTTAGTTTGCAGCTATTAGTATATTGACTTATAATTTTCATGTTGATTTAATAATATCTTAAACTAAAATAAACATTGTTTATAGTACTTAGCGAATAGTGATATATAATTCATATGCAATTTATTATAAATTAATATTTTCTACAAAATTGGAAATTCAATTTTGTTGTTATCAAATGCTGTTATCACATGTAAAAATGTAAACATTGCCGTTTAGGCATATGACGATTTTGCCTTCAGAGATAAACCAAAGTCGGCCATCTAGTTGTTTATGTATGTCTATGTATTACTATTATGAGTCCAAGTCATAATTACGTAACATCAAATCGTAATCAAATCACCGAATTCTTGATAGACCCGTACAATATTAATTGTACAATAATTTTAGTAATTTAATTAACATTTTCAAAAAGTTAAAAATATCATAAGAAATAAATGGCCAAACTTTAATTAGATATTTGATATTTTAATACCATTATTTTTCTAAAAATCCGGTCTACAAAATGGCTATTCTGATTTTTTTTTTTTAATGATAAAATTAAATTTTACATTTTCAAATTTGAGTTTCCAAAGTACAAAAAAATATTTGAAATCGACAGTATTGTAGCGCAAGTGCTCAGTATTTATTTGAAAAAAACAAGTTAAAAAAAATGAATAGAAAAAGTTATTGCATTTGTCAAATAGACCTGTTACACCCTTTATATATATATATATATATATATATATATATATATATATATATATATATATATATATATATATATATATATATATATGTTGATTCATCTTAGTATAGTACTAAAATTTGAATTCTTTTACATGTACAATTTAAAATACAAATATCAAAAATAAATAAAAACATGTAAGATAATGGTAATGGAAGTTCATCCTTCGTCTCTTCGGTCCTTGGACAAGATAATGGTGTTGGGAGTAAAGGACATTTGAAGAGTTATTTTTACAACTGACGAACGATACGTGTTGTATGATATTATTTGAAATATGATATCGATGATAAACCATCACTGTCGAAAAACGATCCATAGCAAAACTCAAGTAATCATGTTACTATCAACTATGTCAACTAGTTAAGTTTTTGAAAAAATGAAAAACCTTTTATAAACGATTGGTAAAATGTTTAAATTCCAAGTACAAAAAGATTCTGAATTTATGGCTAAATAAAAAGAATAGATTTAATGAAAATCTTGTCTACACAAGTTATTTACGTTTTCACTCAATTTTTAAATAATTTTTCCTTACACCTGGATTAAATGAAATTTTTGATCTATAGAAATGTTCGATTAAACTTTTAGACTATCATTACTACACAAAAACGTGGATGTATGCATAAAAAATAAAAACATAAACACGTCACACTCAAAATTTAAAATAAAATGAAGTATTGTCATTCTAAAGAGAGAAAATTTTCAGGACCGTTTCAGAGTAGGTAAAAACATAAAAAGTTGTTTTTAAAAAAACTTGTTTTAAAAATGAGTAAAGATTTTTGAACTAGTTGTGACTACGTAATGCTTTAAGTTATTAGGCAACACGCGTATTTGAATGTAAAATTGTAATTCCATGAATCATGACTAGTCGTTCTGTGTGTATTCTATTGCAATTAAATGTGTCTATAAAAATAACGATAATGACTTGGACGTGTGTTAATAAACCAACATTTCGTAATAAATTTTCTGGTGTAAAAATATTTAATTTTTGTATCGCTAATCGACAATCAGCAACAATCTTCGTACAGTATTCACATAATTCATGTTCCGACATGATTCTTTGTTTAATTGTCCAATTACGTTGATTCGTAATGTAAATTACATAGTTTCGAAATCAATTAATTACAATGATATTTGTTTGGCAGCATTTTCATAATTATTTTATACTATTTCGGTAATAAATCTCCCAGCATATTCATGGCAATATGCCGAACTAAATATTATATATGCAATTTAACTTATCACATCTTGTATGCGTGGTTAGGTAAAATGTATAGTCTGTATTGTTTGTGTACACATATTGGGTACTATCAATAAATCAATGGTCACCTTCTTCGTAGAGTTCCTTAATCAGACCCTGGTTGATGTATAATACCTATTATATATTTATATTAGGAAAACGCCAATAGATAGGTTACGGTGGATCACGAACGTCTTGGTAATAAATTTATCTCGTATAGATTCTGGTCTGGAAGATGTCGTTATCAACTCGGTGTCGTATCGTTGTTGATAATGATGACGTTTGTGTGGGAGAGGATGGTGTGAACACATTTTGATATCACCACAAAACGGATCATCGAAAATAAAGAAAACTAATTAGAAATATCCACAAACGTCGGGAATTGAAATTGAATTCTTTCAATTGAGACAGAAAATTTGCAGCAAAGGAAAAGTGAAAAACGAAATATGTATCGGGAAAATTGAATAAGATCTTCAAACAACATTGCATTAGTTTCAAATATCACGACAGTTAAATACTTTGTAGAAAATCGTGAGAATAGTTTAATATTTTAACGAACTCTGCTCAAAGAATATGTTTACTAACAGTCAACAACATTAATGTAAAGTTGTAATTGATATATGTTAGGTAGATTTTAATTTTTTTTTTGACATTTTGGACACTGAAATACTGCATTGTCAATTTTATAATATAATATGTCTTTCAGATTTGTTTTTATTTAATTTAATTTTGTGTTTTGTTTTGTCCAGTGATTTTTCCCTTTTTGGTATAGGATGTTTTGGGTAAGTTTTTTAAAATCTGTAAACGTACTTAAATAAAGCACTTGGGTGTCGTTCGATGTGGCTGCTGTGTGTGCTTCTCGATCTGCTAATTCCAAAAAAACAATATTTTTAATATGTGACTTATACGATTTTTATGGGATTAACTGTTTTTACATCGATTTTCATCTTTAAATGATTATAAAAAATAATTGGTTTGTCCATTCATTGTGAAACATTGAATAAATATAAGACAACATATTTTTGAATTTTTTAAGTGAAAAATTGATCTCTTATGTTTAAATAAAGTATTTTATAAATGGTTTTGATAAAAAAAACTAAACCAACAATAAGACTAAAGATAATAAATAATGTATAAACGGAATATTTTTTCATTGAAATTTTGCTCAGAATCGTTCAACTAAAGAAATGATTTACCTTTTCTTAAAAGTTATATAAGTTAAAGTGAACTTTATTGTTAATAAAACATCAAATAGCTTCAAATATGCTTCATGATTAATTGATGCTCACTTAAGTGCTTAGTTAAGAATTTCTACATCGAAAATCACACTCACCATTTATGAATTGGTTGATGCTATTCAAATCAAAAAAATTCCAATAATTGGTACAACATGTTTTATGCAATTTTCACGTGTTATTATTATTACAACTGGATTATTCTATACCTCATGATATTAATGTTCCTAATCGTAATTAACTTAAGGCCACTTAATTTCAAATGATTATGTATTTCGGGTTAAAATAAAATAAGGAATATTCAAATTGTGGCTCATAAAAAATTAAGTCTACAACAAAAGTTATATAAAGTACAACATGATTTTCAAACAAAAAAATAGAAATAGAACAAAATATTCTTGCTAGAAATAAAAAATATAAAACTCATGGAGACCAAATGTTCCGTTGTGTTATTTTTTTTAGAGATAATTCGTCTATTTATTATTGAAAAAAACTTAAAAGGAAAAATGTATGATTTTGAGTGAAACAAAGACAATATTGGCATTATAATGAAGTACTTTTTATTCTATTTTTAGTCATTGAAATTAAGCTCTTAAATCATAAATTTGGTCATCTGTGTCGTAATGCGTCTCTATTCTTAATAAATATTCCAATTATTGAAAAAAAATGAAGGTGAGGGTCAACATGCTGTTGTCAAATATCAAAGGAACTTTTATTTTTATTAGCATTAAAGTTTATAATTTTAATGGTAACTCTAGCATTTCAATTATCAGAAATAAAAATATTTAAAAAAAAATTAATACTGGAACATAAAAGCTTTCAAATAAAATATTTATTATTTGAACTCCACAAAGAATAGTTTTTGAAATTATGATGGTGATTTATGATTGAAGTTAATTGAAATTACGCAATCGTGAGCTATCAAGTTAACTGAAATAATCGACCCTCGCCATCTATGATGTGCAATTTGATTCAGAACATTTATATACTGATATAACTATATACCAAAGCGAAATAATTTCGATCATATAATTGTCATAAAAACTGCGAATAAACTATGTATTTTAAATATAATTTCATTTCATTAAAATCTGTTTTTTACTATTCTAGAAAAAATTACAACAATATGTTTATAAAACTATAATTGGTATTTGGTTATTGAAAACATATTTCTGAATATGGATTTTTCTTTAGAGAATATTATTAAATTATGATTTTGTCTAATAACAGCATATAATCTGGTTATTTTGTGAAAATAAAATGAGACACGTCATCATTATCATTAATTATTTATTCTGAAAATATTTATTTTCAATGATCAAAACTTTCGTCAAGAAGAATATCTATTTATTTAATATTTTTGAATTACACTATACAACGGATTCAAAGAGAATGGTGTAAGAATATTTTAATATGTACTAAGTTTGAATTAAAAAAAGTACACAGTACACACTATTAATCCATTTGATTATAATATACCTAGGAAGAATACTTTTCAATTAAATAAGTCAACATTAATTAAGCGTAATTTTCAGCAGTTTACCACTATCTTTTATACTTTTTTTTTTATATTTGAATAATCGGGTAGTCAAGTACAGCAATATACTAAAAATGATCTAGTAATCAAGTAGGGGCAGTATTACCACTGGGTGACTCCTCCCATCAAGTTTTTCATGTATTATATATTTCTATTATCTCATATTCTTATTGTTCCAAAGGAACAGATTGTGTATATCGAATAAAAATTTAAAAAAAAATAAAAAATATTCGAATAATAATTATTTACAAATTTTACTGTAACAGAACAAGTTATTTGTATTGTATTACATGTTCGTACTAGATACGAATAGAGTAAAAATAATACATCAATGAAAAACATTTTTTTTTTTTTTGAAAGATGCCATGCATAGATGAGCCTTTCATATGAACTAACTTTTTAATTATACTGTAGAAGATCTTGGCATCACCTACGCTTCAGGCGTATTGGGGAGTTATTAGACGTATAATATAAGAAGTAACATTTGTTATGAGAAACTTTTTACCTGATCAGTCGTGAAATCTTTATTCAATGATTTGGCTTCCTCGTGGGTTATTTTCAATTTTAGATTTGGAGCGCTTGTTTAAAATTTCATTTTCATTTTACCATCTATCAGTCAGCTTTTTCTTCAACCTAATGTTTAGACAAATTATTACATTTTACAGTACAGTACAGATACGTTCGTTTTGCTCGGCACGTCACGCACACACACACATACACGCACACACACACACACACACACACACACACACACACACACACACACACACACACACACACACTCACACGCACGCACGCACGCACGCACGCACGCATTTTATTCAAAATTTAATAGATCCTTATCATTAGCATCATAAGTTAGATTCGCATCATTAGTTCGCAGAATTAAAATTGTTGTTAAAAACTCATTACTGAATATAATACATGCCTATAATTATTTAATTTACCAATATAATTCTAATAGACAAATATCTTATTAATTCATATTGGGAGGATATTATTAGCTTTTTATAAATTTGAATCGAAATTCAAAACTTACGTTTATTAAATAACGCGTTTTTTAGTAATTCATGATTCTAAACCAGAATAAACCTTTTTCACATCGATATTAAAATAACTTAAGTTTATATTGATTTAATTTTAATTGTAGAAATATTTCATCAACATAGATTGGTGAAAACATGTATAAAAGCCATAGGTGTAAATTCATATGAACTAAAATACTTATTGTGCAGCATCACACGTCTATACCAGTTACGGATTAAATGCGTTTCTAATCGTAATCTTATTTTGTATAAATTCGATAGTCGTAGGTTTCCATATCCCGTTGAATCACTTCAACCCCCATCTTAAGGGTCATATGTGTAATTTCGTATTTTTATTTTTTGTTCATAACTCGTAATTAATATGATATCAATGTTATGCACTTTGATATTAAATGTACGCAGCCAAACGTTGTGATGAGGACAGGGGCGTATCCAAGGGGAGGGTATTAGGTCAAAACCCCCCATGAGTTTTTGAAAACCCTTAAAAATGGCTGAATATTTTTCGAGATTGAAAAACTTTAATCTTGATACTGACATTTTTTTTTAGTTTTTGACCAAAAAAAAAAAATCTATCATCAAAATAATTAAACTTGCCATCAAATATTTCGTCAATAAAAGTTGATTATATTCTAGATAATATGTATTAGTATAATTATACACGTTGATGAAATATAAAACTTTAATCGTATAAAAATTATCTTGGTTTTCAGGCATTTAATTTTTAGTTAATTTTATATTATAAACTTGTACTTACTTATTATACACGATACAAATATACTTTAGTAACTAAGTCTGTATTTTGTAAATGTTTTTTCCAACTATCATGTTCCCTACTTGAGTTTTCTTAAAAGGTAAAAAAAAAAATTAAGTAAAAAAATAGACTGAATATTATAAAACTAATTATAAATACTTTATACTTTAATTAGTAAAAAGGTATAGTATAGATTATAAATCATTAAATTTGTAAATACTAAATATAGTACCTATAATGTCAATGCTCAAGTTATTTATATTTTATACATTTGAGTAAAAAAATGTCTGCTAGATGGAGTAATGCTAACCTTTTAGGGATTAATATAAATATAAGTTTACTAACGAATTTCGGCAAACCCCGTCCCCCATGAGAAAATCCTGGCTACGCCCCTGGATGAGGAATAAACTTATACAATTTATTGCCATTGCGTTGACGTTGCAGCAAAAAACATTAACAACGTTCGCGTACGGGGAACATCGAATTACAAATCCAACAACAAACGTAAGAAATACCATACGTGGTATGTTTACGGTACCAAGTACTGTACAATGAGATGTATATTGTCCATTAAAAAACACAGTTGTTTTATAACGTTACTTAATATTTTACTTTCATAATTATATTTCATGTTCATAGAGTATAATTATTCTGTATAACATATTACTGTACTATTAATTAAGAACTTTCTTCTCATACTGAAAATGTTGCGCATGAAGAAGAATAGTAACGAATTATTTTGAAATAACAAAACATATATTTATTTATTTTAATATTTGTTATGAGGATATATAGTAGAAAATGTTATTAAAACAAATAATTACTGTGCTTAAGGTATTTATTTTGGTTTTGATTCCATTCATAATTTTTTATGTAATTTTATTTTCTAGTTTCATTGTATGACCAAAAGATAAAATATTTATATTTATTTTCCAAACCACGGAATTTCTATTTCACTTTGATAAAAAAATCTTTTACTTCAATAAATTAGTATCCTACTATAAATTGTAAAAACGTCTATAAAATATTGAATTTTTTGTTAGAACTATTATTTGGTAAAAAGATTTTTATAGATTAAATAAGTTTAACAGTTGGCATAAATGTTATAATGTAATACACAGTATACTCTCGATTACGCGGGCGGATTCACCATGTTCTTCCGCGGAACCATGTACATACATATGTAGGTATGTACAAAAAAAATTATTTATATAATATGTTCAATGTATATAGTTCATCATTATCGGACTAAATTTGTTGTACAACAACTTGTTACCGATTTTTTTTTTTTTTAACATTAATATATGAACAAAAATAGTTTATCATTTTTCATTAAATATTTTATTTTTTATTATGATTTTAAACATTTTCGTCATATTATATGGATGTTCAAATAAAACTAAAACTGCTCTAATTTAATTGCAGCATTTTTGTTTCAATTTGCATTTTGCGGTATTCGCTTATCCGTAGATGCCAAAACACCCTTTTCCATAGATAATAGAGAGTACACTGTTTGCATATATACACACAGTTTAAAATAAGATTAAAATTATAAAGTTCATTTAAAAAAAAAATGATGTTTCATGGGAAAAGTCATTTAAAGAAGATACCGATAGTCAATAGGTAAACAAATTAATTTCTATGCCCATCACATTTTTCAGGAACTTTCTATGATCACGATAAATAACAGATATCTCTTTACAAAAGAAAAATTACCCAAGATTATAATAGTAAAGCTGTTATTACAGAAAAATAACATAGCATCCCATTCAATAATACTGCTTGAAGTGGTTGCCGTTATTATATTATCATACATGTGATACACTTATTTTTTACACTCTTCAATTGTGTTGCCGTTTTGGACTCTAAATCGCAGCGCTGATCTATTAAATTACTTGAAATTTTCTACACGATTCAAAGAGCAATCAACCGATATATATAAAGATACTATAGATCTTCCGTCTATATATTACAAAATACTATTCCCATATCTTTGAAAAAAATGTAGTTAATAGTTTTTCCGTGAAATCAAATGTCACAATTCTCGTTTTAAATGTCATGGCAGCAAAGTTGACGCGCCTTTTCTCCGAATGGTATAACACAATTTTGCCTCATGCCATACATTTTCAATTAATTGAAGATAATGAGCTCCAGTAGTGAGATCATGACAAAGTTATTTTTTGTGGTAAATTATCTGATCATAAACACAGTGATTTAAAAATCTATATACACTCGCCTCCATTCTTCACAATGAATAATATTGTTCCATTTTGAGTTAATTTTTAATCATAGGTATAACTGTTTGTGTGTTCGTTCTGGGATGTAATGCCACTATTGGTTTCGTTTGGTTATAGACCACCGATTATCCATCGTATGGTATATCGGTAAATCGGTATATCAGTAGATTACACTTTGAACCGTAGAACAAATGAACAGATGGAAGATCACGCGTTTGACCAGTAAGTACCCGAATCGCTATTGACCTATCGGTAAAATGTTTGCCATTGTTTTTTAATCTAGAGGACAGTGACGTGAAAAGTTACCCATCCAACTCGAGTTTAGAGACCCGTCAGTTTTCGTCGCATTGTAATTGCGAAAAGAAATACATATGGTAATGCTGGTGTATATACCTACACCGTGAAGTGAACGATAGGTTTGTAATCTAGTGGAAAAAATCTTTGATTGCCATACACGCGTTTACTTGTCTAGCTCCGATTTCATACGGTCCATTTGATTGGAATAATTTTCGAGTCGTAAAGGGAATAACAACAACAACAACAACAACAACAGCTACTACTACTACTAAAACGAACTCATAACCGTTTCCGTAATCGTCACGTCATAATATTATTGGAATCGTAACATGGAAAACGATAAATTCGATGTAACGTGATTTTATTATTATTATTATTATATTATCACAACTATCAATATCATAATGTTATTATTACTTGTACACAGTGTACAATACAGTCCGGCGCCATTTGCAAAATTGTTGAACGAACGTTGGCGGTACTCGACCGGTCGTATGTTACCGATCTATTAAGTGCAAACTCAAGCGCAACTATCCTGTAAAAGACGCTTCATTGGACATTTGAGGAAAATAAACGTTTTTTTTTTTATTCTCTATTTTTAATGAATCTAAATAAATAAATGCAGGTCTATTAATAAAGTACCAAACCGTGTACGGTAGTATTATGATTAAACAGTGATAGAGTGACACTAATATTGATGGTATAATACTCAACAGTATGAACTAGAAAATCTCGGCATATGCATTTTCTCACCAAAAATCCAAAATTCTTGAAATATGCAACTCTACATACATTTATACTTGAAATTGTCGATGTCTAAAACCAATTCGTATAACTCAATCTGTGTTTTTTTTTTTTTTTTTTTTTGATCTCAGTTTATTTTCATCAAATAACGCTACGAAATTTCAGTCCCATCAATAAAAAGTTATCCGAATTGTTAATTTGTATTATAATATACATAGTTTACTTTTTCAAAAACGTTTTCTACAAATATCATCCGTTAGCCCAGGAAAAGCGCTCAACTCTATTTCCTGGATAATTTCAGAACAACAACGAGCTGAACGTGTGAGAGAGGAGCGAGCAAGTTTTTGGGATCGACATTTCGTGACAATCGAGAATGAATGGTACGCCGAATGCTGATTGATATGAATCACAATCCTCGAACGATCAAATTTTGGATCGTTCTCTCATAGAATATCACGATTGTGCATCTTATGAACGAAACCAAGAGGCAATGTAGTAACATCTATACAAATTCACACTATGAAGTTTATGCAATGTTTATGCGATTTGATTGGTAGTTTTTGACTAGTTTTGAGCAACTGACAATGTAGGTATCGCGTCTGAGCCATTTCCCGATTTTATCTGGACCGATTGATCTTTTGAAACTCAAAACTGTTGTCTAAAAATTAAACTTCTATGTCAAAATGTCGAGAAAACGTTTATCAAACAGGTTTGATGAAAATAACGTTATTGAGATTTAAAATTGATAAAATAAATAAACGGTATATTTGTATACTGGAGATATGTATATCTAAAAAAATGACCCGTCGTTTATTTAAAATTCAATACACCCATCCAACCCATCACCAGTGTCTTGTCCGAGGAGCGAATGGCATCCCATTGTGCAAAGTACGTCCCTTTTTTTTCTATTTTTTTTTTCTTTATCTCATTAAACATAGGCATTCGAGTAAATCAATTTTACATTACCTGGTTGATTGCCCAGTGGCTGTTCGAGCGAATTCGAGTGAGGATCGATAGGACGGTGCGGGGGGGGCACGTACACCTTCCCCCCGAATCCGGCGCTGACTGCCGGTTCCGGTGCGAGGAGAAAGGACCGCGCGTGGCCAACGCGTGTCGTAAGACGACGTCATCGTGTCGCCGATGCACAGGCGGGAGGCGACGGTGGGGCACGGCGGCGGCCCGGTCTCGCCGAACAAGTAAAAGCCTCACGTGACGGTGCCGACCGCTGTACGACGTACGAAGCCCGCGAGAGTGCAAGTGTTTGGCCGCGCGCGCGCACGTGACACAGTGAGAGTGCATTTTACGAATACACGCGCGGTTTTTTTTCTTGTTGTATTTTTTTTTTCCGATTCCTTCGGTGCGAGTTTTTGCGTTCTCGTTACATATTATCATTATTATTATTATTATTATTATTTGTCTTTGTTGTCGTCGAATCGTAAAAACATCGTTGCGCGTTTTCTCGCCACCGCTCCAGTTATCAGTGCGCCGCAACATTGACCATTTCATCGGCCGCCCACACGATTCATGTGCAACGAACTTCCGAAATGAAGGTACGTCTCTGTCTCTACATTACAATATTGTCGTGAGCGCTTTTAGTTTTGTCCACTACACGTCTTACCGAATCCGTTACGCACCCACCGGACGAAGCGAACGCTGTGTCACACGAAATACGGTGAATTGCAATGTTATAATTTTTTTTTTTTTTTTTGCTTCGAAAAAACCATATCTCTCCGAGCACGTGACCGGCAAGTTACAAGCACTTCCGTGCTAAATCATTCCGAAGAGCAAATGCCAATTTAATTAAATTACGCATTTAGTTTTGTTTACTCCGGGTCTTTCCAAATCCGTTTCGCGCGCGACCTAACGAAACACGGCGAATTTCGATTTTATTATTATCATTATTTTATTTCCTCTCCGAGCACGTGGCTGTCGGTGAGTCACAATCGTTGCAGTGCGAAATATTCTTGTCCGAGAGGAACCGTCGACGGAAACGGCAAAAGTGCGTGAGATTTTCGGCCGGTCTGTGGGCTTATTGATGATTGATTCATATGAGCTGAGTGATCGAAATCCGCCCCACCCGGGAAACGTGTTTGCGGCTCGTAGCGATCCGATCTCGTGCTATTTTCATTACACGCAGTGCTTAAATGTTTCCCACGTTTTCGATCGATAGTGTCATATCTGACCAAGAGTCATTGTTCAAATGACAAACTCATATGATATAGTATGTATACCTCTATGCTCGATTACACTATTGGAATGACGGGATACCGAGTTGGGATTCGAAATGCGATTTCCACCGTACTTCCCTGTTTTTTCCTGACACGATCTGTACCATGAAGACCCCTTAATCCATAGAAAACAAAATTAATATTTTCGACAGCATTGTTACAAATGCGATATAGTATGATTTGAATCACATACAAAAGTTAGCGAATATAATCGATGGACGGTTTAAAGCTCTAGTATATATATATTTTTTTTTTTGCGCTGAAATGGACGAGTCTTATATTTTACTCGTCGCCGTAAAGGTCCCATTACTAAGTAAATATAAGTTTTTCAGTTGATGCTAAGGTGTCGTATATGTATCGAGTAAAAAGTACTGAGTTAAGTCTGAAATTCATAATATTATTCTGATTTTTACTAATGATGTTGTGTTCATCCTAAGACGTACAAATTGAATATTCGTAAAAGCTGATCAATACTCGAGAAGTGAAGATTATACGATAAACTGCGTAATTATAATTTCATTATATGTTATTAAATCATATTAATGATAGTTATTTAAATTTTCTATACAATATAAGTTTATTTTAAAAACCAAATAATTATGTTTTTTCACTGGATAAATAAGTTATATTAATAAGTACCTATGTCTTCAATCCCAACACGAATTTCATCAAATCGTTTTGTTCTTCGATAGTAGATAGATTTTTTTTTGGCAGCGATTGTTTTCGTTTCCTCTAATACAAACATAAAGCCCACAACACATTGCCACTGGTTATAGATTTACTCAATCGCATCACATAATAACGTTCATAGATCCCTCAACCACGTAAAATCCAAACACACAGAAGTACCTAGAATCATAATATTTGAGCAATAACACACCTTATTACTTTATTTTTGTTTGTCATGTATTAGCTTTTATTAATTAAATCTACATATTCTATGATATACATTTGTATTCAGTAAAATTCAGAATAAAATTATGATTTTCAGTTTTTATTGAGTACAAATATAAATCCAAAAGTCACCTAGTTAATAGCAGCTTTTACTGACACAAAATGTACACTTTTATTCAAATTTTAATTCGGTCAATAAATCGGTACGACTTTATGAATCGTTGTAGAATTCGAACGAATTATCAATTAATAGATCAATTCGTTTCAATTATTAAATTTTACCTATCTATCCAATCATTTTGTATAATTACTACCTAATTTAATTGAGTGACAATTATCGAAATAATTTTGCGTTAAATGTAGTTATGCTTATGTGTAATGAATACAGTTAAATGATTTAATAATATAGGAGTTTTTAGTAAAGGTTATGTTCAATAAATAGTTTTTAATGTTATAATTAAATGTCAACCTCTGTATATCATTAATATTACTCAAATAAAATAATGATTCATTTACTAAACACCGTTAAATACGCAATTAAAAATGAGTCGGTAGTTATTTTTTAAATATATTGTTTCGTGTAATTTATTTCGTGGAAGATAAATAATTTAGTTTAAACACGATTTATGCTCTATAAGGTTTCAATATTTAATAGACGATTTAAAACAGATAATATTCAATTAGGCGAAAATGTAATTACAAATTAATGTCACTTTAGTCTTGCGAAATGCTTTCACTAACACTGAATAATTGATGCGACATCATCCTTGCACGAAATCATGAACCATTGTATATTTACTTTCACGGCTATTATTAATTACACGATTTCGTTAGGAAACTTGGTAATTTTAATTCCCGACACAAGTCCTAAACATTTGATTGTGGGTGATTAATGCATCGTCCTTCGGAATCGTATATCGAAATCGATTACGGACGCATTACACGACGAGTTAGAATTCTGAAAATACCGAATTGTGTTTATATGAAGGCTTCGCTACCATATACGAGAATATCGGGTACGTTAAACTGTTTGAATCATATTATCGAGTTCAAAAACATAATCTAACGTTCGGAAATGCGCGCACACATTACGTCATCACGGGTAATCTGCATTCGACGTGTGTAAACTCCGATGAGCTGATACGTTTCCACCACTCGAGCCTGCATTCACGATTATATTTCGTATTATATATTTTTGTGTAAAAAACGCTGATTTGCATAAGAAGAATTTTTAAGATAAAATTACGCAACAATAATCGTTTGTCAAAGAGAGAAAAATGTCCATCGTAATTACAATGTATTCCCAAACGAAAGGAATGTGCGCTGCAATTTCCATATTCGATATACAATCGTGTGTGCAGGTACAGGTATATTTTGCCGCCAAAACATCAACCGCAACGTTGATGTCCGAAGGTGAAAGTCAGTTGTAACGGCAATAAACATCTCGGGCTCGCGCGCGCTTAAAAAATAAAAAACATTAAAAAAAAAAAAACCGAATACAATGGTAATAATAATAATAGCGATAAAAATAATGGATGTAACAGATGAATGATTGATTGTTTTTCTCACCTGAGCAACAGTAAAAACTACGTTGGTACTTTTAAGTCCGTTTGACATGAGAGACCCGAGACGTCTAGAAAAATGTTCTAATTATTTACATGCATTACAAATGTGCAGGCTATTTACACGAATTGCTCTGTTAGGAAATGCTACAATCGGCTCGTGTAGGCGAAATTTTCTGGTCGTACAATTTGTAAATTGTAATTGCTCAGGAATGAGCAGACAGTTTCACTGAAATGAGTAACAAATAATAGATGAGTGAATCTGATCATCAGGTTCGTATTTCGATTCTCTCATATTTACTTGAAACCGGTGTAACTCTCCTATGGTAATCGTTTATTAATAATTATCTAGTTTGCGTGAATTTGAAAGTACGATTTCTACGCCAAAATTATGTGTATATAGATCGACATAATTAAAAATTGTATATGATTATTATCAATATGAACTGTATAATATAGTATATGCGTAAAACTATATATACAGTGAAATCTATTTTAATGATCACAACAATAACCTCTAAATAACGGACACTGCGAAGCAAACCAAGTTTGAGTGACCGAAAGTATTTGATATTTAGTAGTTTCATTATATAAATATAATATCATTATTTTATTTTTTTTATAAAGAATAACATTTTATCTAGTTTGGAAATAAATTCAACTAAATTAAAATTATGAAGTAATGTGGATAAAATTAAAATGATAACAAATATTAAGCGGGTACATTTTCTAATAATAATATAAAACACATTAAAAGTTAATTTACATTATAATATTTCAATATCCAAATTTTGGTAGATTCTATTTATTTATGAAAAACAAGTTACTACAATTATTCGAAGAAAATTTTCAAAACTGGGATGAAAAAATATAATTCCTCATTTGTAATCTGATAAAAACATTATAATCAAAGCCAGTATATATATTCTGTCAAATACATATGTGATCAAAATGTAGTTTATCTAAATTTTAAATTGCTTTTAAATCAAGCGTTTTTAAATTGAACTGTATTGATTATCAATATAATCACTTATGTTTATTGAAAAATATCTTTTCGTTACGTTTGCGTAAAATTATAGCCTATAGGTAATGGGTAATGCAATAAGTTTTCATTTTGTAATCATCGTTTTACCACCAAACACCTAGGTATCAAACATTAAAAAAAATATGTAAAATGTGTAAATCATTCAAGGTTTCGCTATATCAAAAAACTTTCGCTTAAGACATTTTCTGAAGTCTGAATAGTTGTATGATAAAATTGCGCTTATACAAAATTCGGATTCCTGTATACGTATACAGTGAAACGTCTGAATACCGGACACTCTCGGTAGCCGAAAAATTGTCCGTTATTTAGAGGTGTCCGCTATTCAGAGGGAGAAATAAAAGAGGAGAATTTGTTCCTGTCCCCATAAAAACGTCCGATAATTGGAGGTGTCCGCTATTCAGAGGTGTCCGTTAAGGGAGGTTTCACTGTAATATGTTTGTGTGTCTAAATGAATGTTCATGCGGAGGAAAGCGTAAATTTAAAAACAAAAACATATGGGTAACAAGAATCTACAAAGGAATACAAGACAATAAGTTGGTACAAATACTAAATGGCTAAGCGTAATATTATCATAAAGTATGAGTGAATGAGTGAACATGATTTAATAATTATTATCACATAATACCACAAATAGAAGCATTAATAACACGCATATCTAGATCAAAGATACTACGGATAGATACTGAATACTGCGTGTAACAACAAGATGCTTCTGAAAAATTGATTGTGGCCAGTATGCATATTCGTGAAACGTTAAAAGAAATCAAAAACATGTTTTAACAAAATATGTCAGTGCGTGTAAAAAATCATTTTCACGCGTTATTTAAACCTAAATCAGCCCATTTTGAGTTTACTTCGAGTATACGACGACGTACGGATAATATAATAACGACAACAACAAGAAAAAAAAACGTTTTCATTCACGTCAATGATCATTTAACGAGATTTCTAGACAGACACGGTACAAATAATATACCTACGTGTCTGAGCTATCGCGGACAGTCCGGTCCTCCCACCCATTCCCCTAACATTGTCTCAGTAGAGTCTTAGACCAGCGTTATACGTTCCTAGTACTTACAACTGATTATAATATAGTCATTTAACACGTGTTATCGACTCGGTATAAGCTCATTTCGGCAACAACTTCTGCTCGAGAGGACATAATGAAAAACAATTTTGAAACATCACTGAGCAGTCTGTATACGGCTCGTCCGTATCTTATCTGATGATAATAATGTTGTTATTGGTACAGCACCAGCAGCGTATTTACGGGGAAATTCTGATTTAAATTTTACCCCAGAACAGTGATTGATTTAGGGGGTACGCAGGAGGACGGATTCCCCTTTCTTTTCTTGGGAAAAAAACCGTACCTCTTCTAATTTGCCCCCTAAGGTATCATAAGGTTTTTTTTTTATGGAACGCTCTTTTTAAAATCTGTAGCTAAGTGCCTCTTCTAATTTTTTTTTTCGACCACTGCCCCAGAACTAAAAATAGCACTCACTTTATAATTTGTTCAGAGTTTTATACCTCATATTTTTTCCAAAACATGCTTTATTTATAAAAAATGAACCATTTAACAAATATATTACTAGTCGATTAGTTACTTGAATTTAGTTGTTACATTTCATACCATTTCGTTATTTTTTTTTTAGACATTTGTTACTAATATTCAAATACGATTACTAATATACAACCAACAATATTGAATCAAAATAATTGATTAAACTATTAAGTATACAGTCATAAATTAATATTAAATGTATTATCACCTTATTTTTTGTTCCAAAACTTAAAGAACTTAAAAATGTTCGATCTTCCTCGAAAAATGTTTAAAACACACCACTGAACAACACAATATAGCACTTTATAATTTATTTATTTATTTATTAATTATTATTTATAATTAATTATATACCTAGCAATAACACATAATATATAATATATAATATATAATTAATATATATATATATATATATATATATATATATATAACTATATAGCACTTTATAATTATAAATTAGGGCTTGCAAATTTATGCGCTGATAATAATGAAACAAACGCGTGTATACGTATGCACTAAAAAACTTAAATGTGTATTTATTTTGTGATATACTTCAAAAATACATAATATATTTACAAATTTTAGTTTCGTTAAAAACAATAAAATTGATACAAAACAATACGATTATTTGAAAAAATAATAAATAAAACTAGGCCAACTATATAATAAGCTGTTGAATATCGATATTAGGTATAGTGTTATTCAAAAAATATAAAAAACACGACGGTGTGCAGTGGATCTTTATTTTTTAATTATTATTATTTATCGATTACCTACTGTATATATTTGCTGTTGGTTTGTAAACACGATATGCATCAATATGTTCAAAATCTTTGAATACGCAAAACCACATAATTACATTTAGTGAAACGTGCGACGTGTATGTCGACGGATTCGGTATCTAATCGAAATTTCCACGTGCAGCTTCTCGAAAAATATGGAAACGCGTTGAGTTCTGAACCCCGGTAGCGATGAAATTCGCGTGTATCGTAGTATAATAATGACGGCGGTGTCCGCGGCGTTCCGTGACCGCGCCCGTGTTCCCCGACCGTACGCCGGGTACGCCTGCACTGTCGTCGGCGCCCGAAACGATCTCCTGCCGCTGCCGCGCGTCCCATTGTGGCGTGGGGAGAGGTCTCGGACTTCCGGGGTTGCAGATTTCGCCATTAGTCATCGGAGCTCAACCGGCCGGCGGCAGCGTCACGGATTCTCCGGGCCCCGTCCGCCGCGTTCCAGTGACTTGAACGCTCGCACGCGTTTAGAAAGCATGAACGAGGGCGCGCGCCGTCGATGCCCCGACGACGTCACCCGCGATCCGATCCGACACGGTTAGAGATTACAATCCCGGCCCAATTTTATGATCCCGGGATTACGGGATATTTAGCTATTAATCCCGGGATCCCGGGATTATCCCGAAATTTAATAAGAAAATATTTAAAAGAATTATGCACAATTTTGTTTTATTTAAATATTTGTATTATTATGCATAAAAATAGATATTGGTTAATAAAGTTGATATTAGTTAGATTAGTTTATAATTATACATTGGTTCTAATTATTTTTAAAATATGAACGCAGGAATAGTAGAGCGTCTAATGTTACGGTTCTCCATGTCCATGCCTAGTTGATGAACAATTGCTTGCTACGTATTGAATGTATTCAGAGAACAGCGTATACTAATTTTTTCGTACGTATACCGATCGGTCGTAAAATATATAATCTCATAACATAATATTATCTAATCTTAAAAACACGTCAATCGGCATTCATAATCGTGGAATTGAATTATAGAGTGCTGTTACACAGTCCCGGGAATCCCGGGATTTATTTATCCTGGTCCCGGTATTCTCGGTACCTAAAAGTAGCCGGGATCTCGGGATCCCGGGATTGTAATCTCTAGACACGGTAGTTGTGCTTTCGGACCCGATTGTCGACGACGATCACCGCGCCGGAGGACTGCAGATTCTCTTCCTTCCCGCGGGATCCCCCACGTGTTTCGTGACTCACCGCAGCGGCGTCAAGGTACCCTTTTCGTGTCGAAATCGTTATCATCGACGAAATCGTGTCGTTAGTCCGTCCGGAAGCCGACGTGTTCCGAAAATCTGTGTGTCATCATTACAACGTGTCCGCGCAGCAAAGCACCACGGGAGTATTATACGTTTAGTGTTCGATCCGATTTGTTTTAGGTGTGTGATAACATGATCACAGAATCACATAACGTCAACGTCATTTCGCTTTCGTGTTTCGTACTGCACTTATTAATTCGTTATTATTTGCATTGTTCCGACGTGGAGTCATGGTTCGTTAAATACGAAATCAACATGAATCTTCATTGTAAATGTTTTTACTTATTATTATTATTTTTTTTTTTTTAAGAGTTCACTTTTCAGTTTTTAAAGTTCTTACTAAATTAAATATTCTGTATATATCTACATTTGTACCTGCAGTTTTACATTCTAAATCATATAAAATCGCTTGGTTAATCGCGGATTATTTAAAAACAGTCATTAGAATCGGAAAATTACTTTGAATAAAACATTTATAATATTTAAAGCAATAGTTACAAGTATACGTAATAGTCAATAAAACGAGAAAACAAAATAAAATTACGACAAGATTTTATTGATAAAATTGGCCAGCGAGAACAACAAGTGGATCTATAATATTTTACGTATTGACTTTGTACATATATTAATTATTATTATACAATTTTAAAACCATTTTTCCAAACATCTATGTACTTATGTTTATTTTTAAATAAATAAATTATTTTAATACCTTTGCATAAACATATCATTTGAAATCAAAATACAGTTACAATTACAATTATTATTACTTTCTTAATAGTCAAACCAAAAAATAAATATTTTCATGTTTGATTCCATTTCTTAGAAATTCATTATTTTTAATTTTTCACATTCGCTATAAAGAAGTGGTATTTTTCATTCCTCTTCAAAATGTACTATCTCGTTTTAGGTACCATTAGCAATACATACGAAAATCGACAACAACGTTTTCGGTAAAATAAAATTATTGTTGTGTGCGCAATAGATACTTACGTCAGAAAATTAATTGTATCAATCGGTTTGTATCGATTTATTGTATGTGTTACGCATTACATTCACGCGTTCGTTCGTGTGTCTCAAACACTATAGATTGTAAAAGTAATAGTTGCAGTCGATACGGGTGACTTTTTATAACAATGAAATTAAGATTGATTCCCATCATTCTACCAATAAATACGCTACTTGATTTAACATATTATAAGTATAATTTTGATCCGATCGTTGGTCATTACAGCAGTATTTTATTTCAAATAATAATTCGACGATTCGTTATCAATCGGATTGATATTGGTTGCATTTTAAATAGATAATTTTCGATTATCTCAGTTGTTATGATTATCGAAAGTAAAATTTGTTTTACGTACAAACTCTTTTAAAAACGTTATGGTAAAAATTACATTTGATCTTGCATTAAAGAGTAAATATCTAATCAACTTTAGTCTAAAAAAAAAAAAAAACAGTTTTATTTGTTAAACTATAGTATATCGAAACGTTCCGACCATTTGTTTACAATTTTACGGTCGAACGATAAAACCGTTTTCTTTTCGACCACACGTTATTGAATCAGATTGTAATTTCATAACTCGATTACCCTCGCCACCAACCACTCGAGCGATTGTCTGTGTGTACATAACACGCCGGGCGCCCTACCGAAAAATGAACTTTCGTTGAAATTATAATGTACCTTCAAGGACACGAACATCCTATGTTTGGCATGTACCGTCGTTGGTAAACGGTCATCCGCCAACACGCGTACGTGCGCTTATGAAATTATGTTCTACTTAAGGATACGACACGCTCGAATACCTCCAACAATCCACGGCGGGTCACGGTGCACAATAATGAGTGCCGTTAACACTCTACTTTTGAAGAGGTTTGATGTAAATATAACATAATAATATGAAAAATATCGTTGATCCCGTTTAGGCATTCCGTAGGTGAACTGGTTTATTGGTTGTGATCGTGTAACGCACGTGTGTGTATACGCGTGCACCACTGTACAGGATATTTCGTAACACCTAAACTGATATAATAATGCGCCTACTTTTGTTGTGTAAGTCGGATATACAGTGACGACTAATGAATAATGACCATGTAAAACAATATGATACTAGATTTTTTTTTTTTCGAAAGATGTTATCCAACATTAATTATTGGCAATATGCCGAAGTACTTGTAAACTGAATTATAATTTTAGGAAATATACGCTCGAATAAACAATTAACGACGTCGTGGCACGTGTTTTTTTTTACCGTGGCGTTTTCGAGATAATACATTTTCCATTAGTACAGATTTGAAAATACTAAATTTCAGACGTTATTGTACACAGTGAGCGTGACAAGTCAAAGAGTCACGTCTGGGTTATAAATAAACAGAAAAAAAAATTACGTAAATCTAGAACACTAGACGAATAACTCAATTCCCTTTTGCATATTTCAAAATGGATGGCATCTGTTTTCGAAATTAAAATATGCTAATTCACGAGATATTTTTTTGTCCAAGTTCTATTTTATAAAGAAAATGTATTCAAATGCATACGATACATAATGTTTTACGTATTATGTGCCCGTAGTATCTATATAATATGTAGTCGAGTATTTATAATATTACGGTCTACATAATGATATTATTATGATAGACTTCATCTGTAAAATTGGCTTATTTATATTCAGCCAAAGACATCAACCAAGTATTACAATGAAAACGTTTAAAAAGTTTTACAATGGAGAAATAAAATTAGAAAGCAAAACACTTTTAATCGTCATAAAAGTTTGGAAAATAATGTATTATTATAATGGTATCACTAACCGTACACTAGACGAAAATATTTAAAAAAAAAACTAAATTGATATAGTCTTAAACTGATAACTTGAGCCCTTTGGATCATCAAAAACAAATCCCATAAAAATACTTAAAGTTAGGTGAATATTATGCTTTGATTATCTTTTCTAGATAATTTTAAATGTCATTTAAACAAAACCAAGTCAAATGTTTTATTATAAGCAAAAAAAAAAACAAAACATGTATTTGAAAATAACTAAAAATAGATGACAAAAATATTTCTAAAATATCTCAATGGAATCAAACTCCTCATAAATTATTCTTGTTTACGGCTACTTTCTTTCTGTTTTATTCACCAACTTACGTATTGTTTTCAATAACAAGTTATAAGTATTAAAAAATAATATTATTAATTCACGTGGGATGGTTTTATTTTTTTGATTAATTTTCGTATTATTATACTTACGTACTATAACTTAAGTACATTATTTTTTCATATCAATCGTTTCAAAGTGAAATAAATTTGGTCTCGCATTGAATTTTCAGTCACCCTTATCCTGCAATTTTGGAAAAATCTGGTTATAGACTGCTTGATCACTATGTACTACCCAATCTTCTCTAGCTGATTGAAATAACTATGTTGTTTTGTTTCGTTATGAATATTCCTAAACATTTTCAATGTAATATAGATGGGTGGTAATACAAAATACAAAATCAAAAATTAAAGTGAAGAATTAAAATCAGTGCATATATTAAGTCCGTAAATTATGTTTCTTAAACTCTAAACAATTTTCACCGGCTCTTATCTTTAAAGTCTTTATGGGGTTTATATCACCTCTCAATAGTGAAAATCAATTATATTAATATGATTTTTAATTAAATACTTGGAATCTTCACCCATAAAAAAATAATCCTAGAAAAATATTAAATATTAGACATTGTTTATTGCTATTTATAGGTATATGAAAATAAACACTTTTGCTTTAAAATGAATTTTTAATTTATAAATCAATGATTTGGCCTATATGATTGCCAACTATAGGGACGTGCAAAATGAATATATATATAAAAAAATTCAAGGTCTTCAGTTGATTTCTATGCATTTTTTAATCTAAAGCCTGATCCTTGGTTTATTTCCAACTACTATCTATATAAAGAGCTAAAAACCATTAATAATTAAAGTAAAGTCAACATTCCAGTTATCTTTCATCTACAATGCATTTATCTATTTAATATTACATTTATATCAATCTTTCTGCGTCTTCTTAAAATGATCTAATGTCGAGATTTTCTTAACACAGTCCACTTTTTGTATAAAGCACCTCTAAATTCGGTCCTATCATTGCATAACTTTCCCTCTTACAGTTATCCGTATGTGATATTTTCACCAATCTGTTTGTTGTGCAAAACCTTGTACAGATGTTAAACGTAATTTTACATTTTAGTAATAAAAAAAAAAAAAAGAAACTTAATGCGTTTTTATGATTAACTAATTCAACTTGTAGTACACGTAGCTACATTAAATATTACATTTATATGGCCATATTCATTTATCACTCAGTATTTACTGATAAAATTACATCCAAAATTGATTATACATTATTAATCAATAATAATATAAGTCAAAAGTATAAATCAAATTTACTATATTTTCAACGTATAATAATAATATTTATGCACCTATAAGAAAATGTTTATAATGAACAGTATATAAATGTTAGAAATCATACAGTTTAAATTCCATTAAACAAAATCACGACGATCAGTTTGGTTTTACTTTAAAATATTTGATTTTTTACTATAAAAGTAATATTATTTTAATACATTCGGCAGTTGATTTAAATTTATTACGTTAAACTCTCTAACCATTTGTGTAGTTCGATGTAGAAAACTAGACGGAGTGCATATTACTTATAGGCATCTATGTTGATGCAGAATTAATTATAATTTTCATAGTATGATAACGTCAAATTATATAAGAATATAAAGAATTTTTTTTTACGCATCCACTATAAATGTGGCATAACTAATTAATATGTCATTTTACTTCCCAGATGTCATTCTGAAAAGGAGAAATATTTTCTAATAAAAACATATGATAAATTACGTAATTAATTTAAAAACACGAATTTAAATCAAGTATAGTGTGAAACTTATTATTTATTGATGATAAAGAATATTGCACCTCATATATGTGTAATAATGTGCTCGTAAGAAATTAAACCATGACTAAAGTTTTTGAGCGTTCGTACACTATTGCTATTCATTACTATACCTAATATATATATATTCATATCTGACGTTTATCTGTACGTCCAAATATGTAACGGAATTTATTATTATTTTCGAAAACGAAAATATGTTTTGCGTGTATAGAAGTATGTATTTGTGTAATTCACGAGAGGAGGACCAAACAATCACTCATTCCGAAACTCGAAATGAAAGCGTCTCTTATTTATTTCATGACGAATACAGGAAGCAACTCTTGATTTTTAATTATTAATATTTACTGACATCGCTGATTCGTGTTTCACATTCGAAACCCCCTCGTGATTCTTACGTCATTGTTATTTTTTAGATATTATTTACTGTAAATATATTGAAAACGTAACACAAGCGAGTCTTTCATACATGTGTCATCTCTATTTAGATTATATTACTGTCCACCTGTAACTGTTACAGGCATACAATAATGTCAACCGAATGGCGGCCACAACGCATAAATTTCTTCGAGCTGGTGAAAATAGTGGAAACTTATAACATTGGATTTTCAAAGGTCGAAAAAATATTTAAATAGAAACTATTCTTGTTTCAATATAATATTATGTTCGTATACTGTATTAGTTGACTAGTCTGTATTCTTTGAACGTTTAGAAAACATGTCCTCGCTCATAGATAAGTCTAAAACACAGACTCATGGATGTATTAAACAATTGTATGGTCATTATCGCTGACTGATTTCAACGTAAAATGTAAAAATAAACTTGTCAAACTAAAAAATTAATTTAAATGGACAGTAACAAGTCATAAACTTTCGTCGAATGTCATGAAAATTTCCCTACTCACATTTGAGTAATAAATTCAACGTGAAAATCAAAGAAAGCAAGGTCTGGGTTATTAAGGGTCAACCATAGTCACCGCGTTACGCAACCATCAATACCTTAGCAATCTTTCTCGGAACCGGTTTCGAACGCGAAATACGAGTAAATATACTTGAGCTAAAAAACAAATAAAAATCTCCCAGGGAAATCCAAAAAAAAAAAAGAGATTGACTACGGTAAATCGTGATATGAAAATATTAAGCTAATCGACTTAACTGATTAACTCAATGTTTTACTTTCTGACGTTTTCTCTGGCTGATTTGTCTGTTTCCGTGTATTAGTGTCATTGGATATTTTAATTGGATTTCAGTAACCAATAATTGTCCACAATATAAAACATGAGTGTTCCATAAATTCTAAAATAAACTAATACTTTAAGTCAACGTAAACAGTGTTCCATCGAGTTCGAATAAAACAAATCGTTCAAGTTCGTTTGGTTAATAGTTAATATTTTACTTTAAGTAAACGTTGTAGGTTTTTCTTTTTAACTTTTAAATTTTTTCATATGTGCATATAAACATTATATGAAAATGATAGTTAGCATACACATACATCTGGTACTTTTTTACATTGAAATATCCAATCACAGCACTTAATAACAGTAAATAATTACTCATGATTGTTTTACAGAATATTAATGTATGGTAAAGTTGTTCAAAAAACGAAATTCAGCAATTTACTCAAAGTAAAATACGGTTGTTCACACTTAGAAAAAAAAAAGTCATACGTTTAATTGATTTTTTAATAAGAAAAAAAAATGAATACTAAATAATCTTATTGGAACAATAGACTCTAGGTATTCGTTTTGGATTATTAAAAGATCCCGTATAAACAATTGTATAGACATTTATATTAATTCATAAATTAATAATCAATAATGTATTGAAATTCACTCTGATAGTTTTTACATGAATGAATTTAAGTACAGTACATGTATGTGAATGGTGTTCCGTTAATTCTCATACTTTCACAATACTCGACGCGATGACTCAAAGCGCGATTTGGTTTTTCATACCAAAATGTCTGTTTGAATGTAAAGAATTATTTGTTGTGCACTTATTTTCCTGATATCGACTTTTACCTGTTTGTTTTTTCACTATTTAATCGATGACATGTGATACGAAAATGTTCGTAGAGCTAAAGAGAAACAAATCGTAGCATGCAAACGAAATAAAAAACCGAAAATACTAACAAGCCAGAAACAGACAAACAAACATAAAAACACACCAAATTGTTATCATGTTGCATTTGTATTGATAATGTCACCGCGTCACGAATCCATTGTAGCGATGTATTTCATACATGGTGTTCGAAATGACAATAGTAATGCCACGTAACGACAATAATATTAATAATAGCAGATTAAATATATTTACTTATTTATCACTACGAAATTCCGTTGAACGTGTTTATGGCGTCCGCGTGCGACGAATGTTATAACAAGCGACCAATATTTAAGTGGTACTGGTTACTTACCGTGTGTGAGCGGCGGCTATAAATGAGGTAACACATTACTTTCATTTCAAGATGACCGGAACTAGCGGTATCAGGATAAACGGGTTCTGTAATAACAATATTGGCCGAATCCAAACTTTCTCCTACCATACAGACAAATAACAAATCTAAAATAACATTGAAACTAATCGTCACATAAATTACTAATCACGCTTTAAAAACGTTACATGTATAATCCACGGGACCAAACATGATATGCGAGCCGTCAGTTGTTCTACAAATGAATCAACAAAATAGCCAATAAGCGCTGCAATTTGACACACGCTCCGTGTCATACATTGCCATACAAACCAATATTACTGTCGTCATTATTTTTATTACCATTGATAATGACATTGTTGTGGCATCGCTTTTACAGATCCTCGTGTTGATAATAGCCATTTTCACCCTTAACGTTTATGTAACGAACGCCACGTCCTTGGACCCTACCCAGTATGTTGAGATGGGAGACACGAAAAGCGAAAGTGGCGACACGAGGACAAAACGGTCCGGGGACTTATTTACGTCGCTGCTGAAGAAAAAATTCGGACTGATCAGCTCTCTTGCGGGATCGTCGTCGGGTAAATCGATCGGTCATTCGGAACACTACGAAGAACCATTGGTAAGTCGCACGTCTGTAATGGACTTGTATAATGTATATGTATAATATGTTACGGGCAAAGCTGAATGTATATAATAAATTAGTTGCATAGCCGGAGCATTGTAAATAAATGCATGATTATGCATTTTGATGGTATCATACGCATATTTTAACGATTTAAGCCGGGATTAAGCACGAAACGTTGGATGGCTATGATCCGTTAACAACAAAATGGTTTACAAAAATACATATTTTTAGGTTTATATTTTATATTTCTGCATAAGTCATACGTCCATCTCATTTAATCATCAGTCCAATGATGTTGTAAACTATAACTTTTTCAACGCACAAAAAAAAAGCCTTACTTATGATAATAATGATTCAGTTTAAAGTATGATTTACCTGGGGATTGGTAAATTCGTGTATAAAACGATGTAGATACTTAACTAAATATAATTTTTTTTTAACATTTTAATTTTGAAGCTATGTAGATATAAATTCAGTTATTTTTGGATATTAGAATATAATATTATACGAATAGTGAAGTAAAATTCTTCATTTGTATGACTCGTTTTAAATTTAATTTTGCCTGAACTGTTAAGAAGAATAAATGTGGTGCATATTTTTAGAGAATATTTTCTTCCTTCTTTTTTACGGGCATATAACTACTTATATTATTACAATATCTCTAGAGCAAGTTCCAATAACTGCGTATTTCATAATTAAACATTATTGCATTGGTTTTCATAGTCTTACAACACAAAATCGTTCAATCTATGGGGCGTCAAAAAAGCGATCATGGGGTCCGTATTGCAAGCCGCGAAAGCGATAACGGGTGGAGTGATTGCACTGAAAGGTCAATTGATCAAGGCCAAAGGACACGTGGTCGTGGCTAAAGGCAAGCTGATGCAGACTAAAGGTGAGGCGATTTCAAACTTCGGAAAAACCATTGCGACGCACGCGTTCGACTCGCACCAAGAACCGCAAATTGACGTGTACAACCATCTACCCGTCACGCCGATCCACCATCCTACCAGTGAGTTCACCATTGAGTATACTAACTAACTTCAATTTATTGTAGACAATGTTGTAAGATACAACTCATTTGTACAAATTCAACTTAATCTCAGCTGGTTTTAGCACACAGATTTTAGTTTAAATGATAGTGAACATAGAAACAAATTATTTGCTGTATTACGCATCAAATGACTCTAAAATGCAAAAAACCTGAATTAAAAACGTTCTACGTTTTAATAAAATTTTTCCAGCGCGTCTCGAAAACAATTAAAACTTAGACGTCCATTTTTATGTTGTTTCTTGAAGTTCTGAGTCAATAATTATTTGAAAGAAACTCGTTTCTATCGAATTTATATCTCGTATTTATATCGATACGCTATATAACTTTACCTACAGATAAAATCGTCGTCATCTACACGTTTTTGATAACTTTTGCACGAAAGTTATTTTCCGATATTAATTAACTATAACAATAATATAGTTAGTTTAATTAAAAAACCTCAATATTTGCTGACTCGCAAATAGAAATTACTTAATGTTTTTTCTGTGCACACACAAGTCATTGCGTTTCAGGTAAAATATTGTGGTAAACCTACACAAAAAAGTCACCAAACTAATTACCATCAGACCCTTCAAGGTTTATTTCGTTCCGATTTTTCCTTACCTTTTTTATTTTCTTCCCACTTTACTGCACCGATGACCACAACGGGACTGTTGTCATATTGCTGAGCAGTCATTGTCGTAATTTATTGAAAATTATTCAGAATACACATTAGTTGGATTCACGTAAGGGGCAGTTATTGCATAGATGCCCCATCAAATTGTGAAACTTTATTGAAAATTCAAAAGTATTTTCTCTAAACGAATTATTTTCGTCGATCCTAATATTGTAGTAAACCATTGAGCGACCCTCCGACGCTTTTTCGACTCGACAATAATGTCCGTAACGCCGTTCACAGGTTACGGGACTGTCACCGGCCTAGGATACCAGGCGCAATCATACCCGAGCAACGGGTTCCAGAGCCAAGCGTACCCGAGTCACGGGTTACCGTTCAACTCGTATCAGGTGGCGGCGCACAGCTTCCCGACAAGTTTCGCAGTGCCGTCAACGGGCTACGGTGGTGTGAGCACTGGTACTGGCTATGGTGGCTACGGCGGCGGTGGAAACGGGTTCACGGCCAAAAGAGCAGTGCAACAGGATTCGTCCAAAGTGACCAATCAGAATACGAAAAACCTCGGTGAGTTCGTGACGTATTTATTACTGATATAATAATATGAAAACAAGTCCTTGTAAATCGTTATTAACAATATTGGGTAGATACGAACGTATATAGGTAACAATTTTGAAATAGATGACTTCGAACACCGCGTGTATCGAGCTTCGAAATAACTCGATCGTTATTTCAAAAACAACTGCGGATAAAACGAAAACCGCAGTTCGCATAGAATTTTGTTTTTTTTTTTTGTTTTTTTGGCATCAAAGCCCGGGGAAAACATTTAAAAGACATCTATTCCCATCGCAGTGATATGTCCAATTAAACATCAGCTGATGTTGGAAATCGATGGTATTTTCAAAAATACCATCACATACACATTGTTTGTAAAATGTATTACTTTCATCGAGATGATGCTCAGTGACCAGTGAGTGATAATATGTTTTAATGTTCGAACACCAAATCCAAAAATACACTCGAAAATACAACTGTTGTGAATAATGTCTTTTGATAATAATTACAATGCGTATACTGTATACATTTAAAATTTGACAATTGACACTTCATTGAACACTTCAGAAGTATAATTTACAAGCGGTTAAAAAGAATTTAATAATAATTACGTTATTGTGTTGTAAAATGAGTAAAATGCAAACTCTCTGCGGCCATAATTTCGTCCGCAACTTTCTATAATTCGGGTGTTTAATACGTGAGTAGAATGTACGATTACCGTCACTTTACAGGAAATATAAACACTTAGACAGTCTATGCACAAAGCCATAATCCGGATCTCAATTACGACATATGTTTACGTTGCTAAAAACCGGGTGTGTACAAAATGGCCACTAGTTTATACGTATTCCAATATACATGGTTTCCCCCGAGAATTTATGAATTTCGATTCAACCCTATTTGGCGTATGGATTTTAAATCTTTAAAAAGCCAAAAATCACGATCATAAAAATTTAGTGAGAATTCAATTTTTTCAATAACAAAACAATGTTGTTTTAACACAGTGTTTTAAGTCGTATACCATATGTCTGTATGTGAAACGATCTTCAAATTTCGAGACGTACATGGTTCAATCGACATGAGTAAATCCTCTTGGGACATCCTGTATGATATTTAATTTTGTGAAACGTACGTTTACGAAACCACTGAAAACTACGAGTGATACGAGTACATTGTATATTATTACGTGTATGCGTGTGTGTGTTCGTGAATTCAGGAGACAAAGATTCGGTCCAGGCGGGATTGTTGATCTTCAAACCGATCAAAATGGGTCAGAATCAGAACCTCCCTAGTGGTGGCGGCGGCATCGGCATGACGTCTCAGAGCGTGGACAACGTGCTTCAGAACTTCAACCAGCAGCACTTCAAACCGCAGTTCGGCAACGGGTTCAACGGGCCGGCGGACTTCAAGAGCTCCGCGGCCGGGTTCGCGTCCGCGTACCCCGCCTTCCAAGGGCCGGTCAACAACGGGTACGCCGCCGGCCAGCCACAGCAGCCCGGCGGATACTCGTTGTTCCAGGACCCGTCCGCGGGATATGCGCTGAACGCCGGATATCCGGCCGCCGGCGCCGCGTCCCAGTTCGCGACGGGCAGCGGTGGCGCCAGCGAGGGCTTCGAGACGTTCCCGGCGGCCGCGGGCCACCAGGCAGCGTACGGGCTGCAGAACTTCGGGTTCCCGCAGCCGGCCAACAGCCACGAGTTCAACCGGCAGCTGGCCGCGTTCGCGGGCCACGCGTCCTACCCGTCGTCGCAGGAGCCCAACGGCAGCGGCTACAACGACGGCAGCGACCAGCACGACTCGGCGTCCGACTCGGAGGAACACGTGGCGCAGCCGTCGCAAAAAAACACGCGGCACGTTCAGGCGCAACAGGCGAAACGCCACCTCGGCACGTCCGCAGCAGCCTCGTCCGCCACCAGGGCCGTGGACCACTTTTTGCCGACCACCGCGAGATACCCCGACGAAGACGACGTCTCCGTCACCTCCGACCGCGGCGGGTCGCCGCGCCCCGGCAAGCGTAGTGTGCCGAAAACAGACGACGTCGCGGCGACCGGTCCGCAGGCGGCGGGTATCGTGCCGTTGAAGTACCAGCACGACGGTTCGAGCGCCGAGGACCAGGCCAGGCTGAAGAAGACCGTTCAGCGGTTTTTCAGCATGCTCCAAAAACAGCCCTGTGAGTACGGATCCCCTATAGGATCGTGTAGTTTTCGTTTTTGAATTATTACAAATTTTACTTATTATTATTGTTATTATTTTGTTTTTTTTTTTTTTATCGAAACCGATTTTTCAATTTTTATTTTATTTTCCGCCGATTTTGATCTTGTACTTCATAACGACGTGATGATAATTTTGTTATATTTCCCGGACTATTCAATTTTTTTCATTTCTTCTACCGCTTTCCATAGAAGTATACGGCGAGTACGAGTATTTAGGTTACATTTAGATTTGGCACGATAATAACGTTACTTGGGAATTTCGATAAAATAACAAAATACGATTAGTATACTCTCGAGGTAACCGAGAGAAATGTCACTGGCCCGCAAACATTTTCGTTCGATTCGCATTGCAAGTACGTGATGTTTTCTCCCTAGTTTTTGGGGTTTTTAAATTTTAAAACCATCAGTTTTAATCCTGATGTATTTCGTAATAATTCTATTTTGCAATGCTCTTGAAACGTCGAAACCGCATAAACCAAAATGTGATCGATAGTTTATTTATTTTTACATAACGCATTCGGCTCTTACCACGGTATATTAAGACGTATACTATTACGGTATATCTGTATAAGATTTACAATATTATGCCGTGGTTCTTAAGCATTGGTAAAAAATATTTAATTATTTATTTTCACGAATTTTCTTAGATGCTATGTTTTTTTTTTATCATTCGTAACCATGAATAAACCAAATGTTTATGTAATTAGACGCATTTCATTAAATTCGGTATTGGTTTCATCAGTACACGTGTATATACAAATTAATTAATGATTCGAATTGATTATTGAAGTAAAATTACTAATTTTGTCCAATATATTGAACTTAAACTATTTAAATAATGACCAAAATAATCATTAAATTATCGTTGAGTGTTTAAAAAAAAAACTGTTATGATAAAGAGAAAGTTGTTGAAATACATAAATCGAAAAGTCTCTTATCTGTTTTGCGACTGAAAAAGCGACTCGACTTTTAATATAATGTGTTTTTCAGAAAATATTAATACGGAAATTATTAAGATGTATAATTTTCTCCTAGGAGCATATCTACGGTTTAATGTTTCTGGACGTACAGGCAATCCATTGAACCAGAACTACTGAGAGAAAAAGCATTCAAACAAATCAAACATAGTCGAGGAACCATCTAAAATATACGACCGTGTTTGCATATAGCTAGTCACTTTTATGATGTATTATTTTGTTTGCATGTGCATTCCATTACTTTTTATATGACTTTTTTTTATTATTATTAATATGAATAGTACTATTACTTGACCATTTTCATACTCTTTCAAGTTTTGTAGAAACACTTTTGCTCAAATTAAAATAAAAAAACACATATTTTATTGGGTACAAAAAGTTCATAACAATGTATCACGATTCGTAGGAATTATTTATTGTAAATCGTGTTTTGTTTTCTTCACACGGGCATTTAAAAAAAAAAAAAAAAAATGTCACCGAAAACAAAACCGATTGTCCAAATGCATAATATTGTAATGTTGTAAATTGCGTATTAACCTGTAGGTAGTTAGAATGTTAATACTTTAGATTATTACTTAGTAGATAATTTAGTTCGTAATAAATTATGTTTATTGTTGTTATTAAAAAAAAAAAAATGGGTTTAGTTATTCTACACTACACGTACAATAATATTATAGTCTAGATTAATTGACTCACAAATTAATACATTTAAAAACCTATTTACTTGTATAGTGTATAACATTGTTGTATGAAATAAGATTGAATACACCTATTGTAAATTATCATCGTTTCGTGTTGTTTTTTTATTGTTATCACTCACTTAAGTTTTTTTTTACCAGTACATACGAAGTGCGTATGTCTATGTTACCTCTCGTATGTCAGAATATCATAATAATATTGTAAGAGGTCTACACCCATAAAAATTACATACGCGATAGCGGTGCACCTTAAACGATCAATGCCAGATACCAAGTTCTACGTCCATATAAAAGTGAAAACAATATTCAAGATGTTTATTTATATAAGATTTATTTAAAATCAAAAACGAACGTACTCAGTACAAAATTTACAAACGTATTTCAGTCGATCATATCAATCGATCTTTACACTTCGTTGTGTATTAAATGATAAGTCTTAAGATTATAGATTTCACCTTAAAATTTAAATTTTAAATCATATATTTTGTGATACTATAATTCATTCAAAATTAATTATTAGACTAAACATTGTATTTAAGCAGTTAGTAAAAATTTTTAAGTTAGTAAAGTAACAAAATTATAAAGAGAGTAAGTGAGCGGAAAAATAAAAATTAAGTTACCTACTTTTGATAGGTAATACTAAATACGTATTTACCCTGTTGAATTAAATTAAATAAACTATTAAAATTATTAAAATATATTGATTGACAAATATAAAAAAATCAATAATATGAAATTCAATAAAAATTAAATTTTTAAATACTTAAGTTTGTACCTACTTAAGTTTCTGATATGACGAGAATGAGATCTTTTTACCGAGTAAAAAGTTTAACTAGAAAAGAAAATATTTAAATTATATACAAAATTATAAATTATACACAAATATTTTTACAATAACTGAAACAAAATAATAATTTCAATGACAATGATAAATATATTAACTGTAGATTTATTTCACTTGGTTTTTAATTATCATAATAAACCCAATAAATTATAATATGAATTAATCGTGCAACACCATTAAAAATAAATTTAATGAATAAGTACCATTGTTTAAATAAACAACAGGATTATTTTTTTTGGAAAATGTGACATCTTAAATTTTCAAATAAGACTTTCATGAAAATAATTAACTCAAATGATTCTTAATTTTCAATGCATTTGGTATTTCAATATCATTGTACCAAATCATTTACGTAATAATATATACACTTTATATACGTTATGTTTGTACCTACCACCTAGTTAAAAATGTTATAACTATTTGAAATATATTTATGCAAAAAATTATTGTATCAATTCACTGTTATTAAGTTATGAAATAATTGTATATTTTACCAAAGGAATAATGTAACAGGCGATGATCAAATGATTGAAGAACATCTAACTATCTTAATGAATTGGTTGTCAAGGGCTATTCGTAGGATAAATCAAACGTATAAATAACCGGAAAAAACATACTTTCAAAACAAGCTTTGTAGGCAATATTTCACACCGAACATACTCTTAAACAAATAAAATTAACAATGGAAACTCAAACTATAGAAATATTGGATAAAGAAAAAAAGTCCAAGAATACATTATCCGTGCGATCAAGTCGAAAAATGATCACGAATAACATCAAAGACAAACGATTTCAAGCTAACATTGTTGCGTATAAATTAAAAGAAGAGAAAATACTGAAAAATTTCATGAAATTAATTGAAATTCACCAGGAGTGTATACAATCCTCTAAACATACAGCTTTGTCACAAACAACGGATATCGAAGATATTGAACTAGTGGTAATTAATTATATAATCAAATAATATCAGTTAATTCATAATATCATAAGCAGTACATAAGCAGATGTAGGTTTATATTATGTAGTGGAATAAAACTGTATACTATATAGTACAAGTTAAATGTATACGATGCTCATTGTTATAAAAATAACCAAAGATTGATAATGTCGTTTAGATTAAAAATACGTACATAGTATTCCTTATTTAATGTTTTTTTTAAATTTTGATAACACGTTATTATAAATCAATTATACTAAAACTCGTGTTAAGTTTTCAAAATGTTTAAGAGTTAAGTATAAAAGACATTTAAAAATAAAAAATAAAAAACAGTTAACGAAGAAACTTAAAAAAAAAAAAAAAAAATGTAGAAAAATTAATATTTATGTATTTTGATTGGGTCTATTTTCGGTGAATTCCAACACAATGTTTCAAATATTCGGTTAGGTAATTTGATTATGACTGCGGTATGCACAACCAAACCGTTGCCTAACTTATAATGAAAACTAAATGCATATTTTTGTTACATTCCGCTGGACTTTCTACGGCCATTACTTCATTTGTTAAATTGTCTGTATAGCTGTTGTCCGTAAATTTAAACCGAAAAACTAATTAACTTGTACTTACTCGTATATTATTTCAAACAATAAACGCATAGAACAATTTAATAATTTAATAAATGTCCGTGAACAATTAACTAATAAAATAATTTAAGTACCGCATGTAAATCAAACTCTACATGAACTGTTGTGAAAGTGATGATTCTTCTTTTGCTAAATCACGCTTTAATCAAATCTTCGAATATACTTTACTTGCTTATGATGAGTTTAAAAATACACTGAAATCATTGGTTGTTGGTTATATGATTAAATTGGTTATGTCGTACCATTTTTGTACGATAACTGTTTATACGTGTAATTTTACTCGCACTCAATATTCATTTAAACGTGATATTTTCATAATTTGTTTTTGATTGAATCAGATCTACCTGGGTGCCAGCACACTAGACTTGTGAAAGTATATAATCTTTACGGATGTTTTTAATCTAAAACAACGAAAAAAATTCTTTTGAGAGAATTATTATTTCAATACCATTATGTTTCATAAATATGTCAAAATAATGTCAATAAGTATTCGATTGTAAGCTCTAAGAATTCGAAATAATATTAAGAATAGTATCCATCTTATACAATAACTATAAAAAAAATGATATAAGACCATTTTTCTGAGGAATGCATTAAAAGAAAACAAAGGAGATATTATTCTTATAAGTTTAATCTAAAATTAATTTTGTTTATTTACTTGTTGATAAGAGGGGGGGGGCAATAATTGTACATCAAAACGAAGAAGGTTAAGACATTGTTTTGCCATGAACACCCACTTTTGTTAATATTATTCAATGGAATTCAAAACTCTTATGAGTAGACTTTATAAAAGTCCTATAATATTTTTACGTATCCTTTAAAACCATGCAGATACTATACCCTAAGTATTGATCACATTATTTCGTGAGATTATGTATTTACGTGAAAACACCTCGTATGTGATTATGAGAGCTTTTATGGACCCTGAAGTAAATACGATTTTCAACTCTCTAAATGTGAAAGTTTAATTCTTATACACATTTACATATTCTTGCAAAAATAAAAAATACACTTAAATATGAGTACCTAGATACTGTAGGTACTCTATAGTAGATGATATTGATACATCAATATTAAATGCATTCAATTTTTTTTTTTAGTTCCACAATAGGTTAGCTTTTTATGAAATCGGGTGACAATGATAGAAAATACCTTGTTGGAATATTCGTTACATTTCTTAAGAAAGTATAAAAACACTTTTGTTTGTTGAAATAAACAAAATGACCTCTCTTACTCCACCCTCTTGCCGGATCAAAGTCGCTACACGTTTTTTGACCGGAGTAATAGCAAAACATATAATGCTAATTCCACGTATGATTATTTATTTGTGGTTTTTTATAGATGATTTTCTAATGTTACGATGATAACGGTTTAAAACGCTAACAACGTGATCGTGATCTTGCAGCGTTTTCACTCTGGAGACATAGTATAATAGTATGCAATATGTTGTCCGAGGATGATTTGACAAATGCAATCACGAATGTTGTATTCAATATTTTTCAATTTTTTCATTAATAGGTTACCATATTATCATATACAAGGTACTATATTACTGCGCTACAACTGTCATTTTTAGAACATTTTTTTTTTAAATTTGTAACTTGAAAAATTCTTTGAAAATGTTAATAATATCGTCTACCAATAGTTTCTAATCTAATATTTCATGAAAAATACATTACTAATTTATTCTTAATAATTGAACACACAATTAAATAAAACATTTAAAAAATAATTATAAATAAATGAGGTAACTTCATTCCGATATTTTACCATCAAAATACTTCTAAAAATCTGTTTTCCTAAATAGCTGTTTCGATTTTTTTTAAACTACTGGATATTTTTTCACCATTAAATTCTAGTGTAAAACTATTCAGAAAACTGCTAAATAAAATTTTTTATTTCCAACTTTGGGTTACAAAAAAAAAAAAAAAAAATCATACAATACGTACGTTTGTATTGTAGCACAGAATTATAGGTACTATAAATAAATGAAAAAAACAAGGTCATATTTTCCTCTATGGGATATTCTTCTCGTTCTTTAGACAAGATAATGGGGATGATTGTATTGAATTTTAAAGAAATGATAAAACGTTTCTTCAGTTAAATGATTCTGATCAAAGCTTTAGTATAAAAATATACTTTTTATATATTTTTTTTTTCTATTTTTTGTTTAACTGTCTGTAGATTTTTTTTAAAATCAAAACTGTTAAAAGTTTTCTTTTTTACAAAAGAGACACTTTTTTCAACCAAAAAACTAGAAACATGTTTTTCTATTTTCATCGAAAGTTTCATAATGACTGAAAGACCATTTTTTAGAAGCATTTTAAATTGAAAATTTATGTAGTCTATTCTGTAAAAATCGAGTAATAATTCACTTACGCGCTTATAAAAAAATCTTGAATTACGATTTTGAAATAACTTAATTATATGATTATGATCGTATTCAACGTTTAGCACTTTTTGTCAATTATTAAAAATGTTATTAGAGATAAACTTGAAAACACAAGGTATTTTTGAAGTTCTAATTTTAGCCCAAGAGTAGTCAAATTGTTTTTAAACGTTTGCACAGTATGTTACAATGTGACATTAATGTATGGTGAGGATTTTAACTTTTTAGCATCATTAATTTTGAAGCTATGACTAAATAACTATAATCGATTCAGCAAAAGTGTCGTTTACAAAAAATTGTGTCATTTTTACTCGGTTTTTCGACACTTTTTTTCTCATGCCTGAAAAATCTATTGAGAGGAGAGACAAAATATGAACCCTCAAAGTACTATCTACATGAAATACATTTCCAATCTTTAAGACTGGACTCGTATATACATGTATTGAATGAAACTTTTGGACAAAGTTTAGTGTACCAAAAGGTGTCTCCGGGAAAAAAATTGTAAAAAAAAACATATAGATATATTACCTATACTATATGCTAATAGATTCATCACTTTACGCAAAACGCAAATGAGTTGAATATAATGAAATGATAATAAAAGTAATATTATCGCGTTTAACAAATATTCCTGGGTACGGGTTATGTACGGTAATGAACACGTGCTCTGAAATGTCGTCAGGTGGCTCGGATCGTAGACGAGGCGTTCGGAATGCGAGTGGTGTCCGGCCGACAGGACTCGGGAAATGAGGAGACGTCGGGACCCGGGCTGTCACCCGAGGACAGTGCTTCGGATGCCGAAAATAGACGGACCGCGGAGTCAGCGGCGGCGTTGGCAGCCACGCAGGAGAAGTTGCGTGAGGTCCGGGACCGACTGGCGCGGGTCACCGACCGGTTGAGAGCGTCGGACAAAGAGAAGCGTGGTCTACTGGCCACGTTGCGCAGCGACCGACTGGACCCGACGACGACCGAGCGGCTCCAGGCCGAGCTGAAATGGGAGAAAGAGAAGACCGCTCATCTCCAGTCGGTGGTCGACGAGATGTTCTACGAAACGGTGCGCGCCGAACACGCGGGAAACAAGAATACCTAACGACACTATGGTGTTATTTATTATTTTAAAATATAGTGCTGTGATCGGGGACCACACAATTAAAATGAGAGACATCACGAGCCGTATCGTAGTGACGGGATATTATCAGATTATATTACGAAAGCGCCAGTGCGATCGGTGTATAACATATAATAATTAACACTGTGGCCGTATACCAGTGTTATTACATGGTTTTAATTATATTTAATTATAGCGGTTGTACTCAATGTGACAAATTTGTCACGTAGTGAATAGTTAACGTCACCGAGTGAACGAGATTTTCTTTTCCGATTACTGGCTGACTTCAATTCGTTTGTAATTGATTTCGAATCATCTGATTCCACATGTTAATATAATATTATATTAAGCAAGTTTATCAGTTGATAACACTGTAACAAGGTCACGATGAAATCAGAAAACACTAGAAGTTCAATAACAACACTAATTCCGAAAATGCACATATAAATTTAAAAATCCAGACTTACTTCGTCCCATAGTGTATTCAATGCTCTTTGGACAAGACCTCTGGACGGGTGTTATGAATTTTTAAAATACGATATACCATTTCTTTGGAAAAACTATCCAAATCAAATATACAGTATACAAATATACCATTTATTATTTTATATAACAATATTTTATAATTTTTAGTCTAAAATAGTCGATTATTTTTTTTTTAACCTATTAAAAGTTCTCTTATTTGGTAAAGGAAACTTTTTTTTCTCAAAAAAAATCAAAATATGTTGTTTTATCAATATCCAAAAATTTATATAATGATTGGATTGTGCAATTATTTTTATACATATTTTTGAGTTGAAGATTATCGTCAAAATCGTATAGTTATTTACTTAATTCACTGTTTATAGAAAAACATCCTGATTCACGATTTTTGAAATTTTTTTCATTATCATTAGTTAAGTGTTCAAGTATGATCATATTACATTTTCAGAACTTTAAGTCAAAAATTAAAAAAAATTATTTTAAATATAAACTTTTAAAAATGAGGTATTTTCAAAGTTCTATTTTTAGCCTAAAAAATTTCATATTTTTTGGAACTTTCATAAAGTATGTAATATATGGCGAGAATTCGAAGTTTCTAGTAATATTTCTTTTAGATTCTGAGTGAAGCGAAGGATCTTATGGTTTTACAATGATGTTTATTTTTTTTTTTTTTTTTTTTTTTCTTATTTTTTTCTGTAAACACTTTTTCGTATAGAAATCCTTGTCCAAAAGTTTCGTCCAGCAACTTTTTAGATTCGAAATTGAACTGAGATGGTACTTTAGAGAGGTCATTTTTCCAAAATCTCCATAGTTTTTCCAGTAATCAAAAATAACGATCGAAAAACTGAGTAAAAACGGTAAAATCGGTAAAAATCCGCCGTAAACGAGATTTTCACTGTTCAGATTTTAGGTATTTAGTCATAAATCGAAAAGTATTGAAGCTAGAAACTTGAAAATTTTATCCAATATCAAATACATACTTTTTTATATTGGACAACATTTTCAGAACAATTATAGCACTTTTGACTTAAATATAGAACTTTTAATTTACCAAATTGTTTGAAAGTTTTTATGTAATATAATTTTAAATATTTGACAAAAAGTTCTGAAAATTTAATATGACCTTACTCATATACCTACCTAATTATCCTAACAAAAGTTCAAAAATCGTTAGTCAGGATTTTTTTTTATACACGTTTTAACAAATTCATATAAATTCGTATATGAATATCGACTGTTTTTACGTTAATTTTCAACTTAAAATCTGTATAAATCTTTTTTGGTGTGTCCGATCACATTGAAACTTGGAATATAGATATAAAAACATGTTTCGAATCTTTTGGTAACAGAAAATTTCTAACGAGTTAAAAATTGAATATTTTATGAGGGTTTAATAACGAAAAAACTCACCAAAAATCAGACAAATAACCGAAAAATACGTAAACAGTATATAAATAATATATTATATTACACTGAAGCTTTGCTCAGAATCGTTTTATACGAAAGAAATGAGTCATCATTTCTTTAAAACTTAATACATTCATCACCAATATCTTGTCCGAGGTTAGGTTAGGTGATCCCATGATAGAAAGTGCTATACACTCCTCACCATTATCTTGTCCGAGGAGCGAAGCGACGAAGGACGAACTTCCACCACCATTATCTTACCAGCTTTTTAGATTTATGTCTGAATTACTAATGTCAATTTAGTAAAAGTGTCATTTAAACGGCAAATTTTACCGTTTCTACTCGGTTTTTCTGCAGTTTTTTCCAACTTCTGAAAATACAATCGAAAATATAAAAAACGTACTTTCAAAGTACCATTTATATACTACTTCTGATCAACAGAGTTGCTTGATGAAACTTTTGGAAAAAGTTGAGTGTACCAAAAAGTGTATCCATAAAAAAAAAAAAAAAAACATCATAGTAAAACTAATAGTTTCACTCAGAATTTCAAATTAACACAGACATGATTTTTTTATTTCTAATGAGACACATAATAATATGATCCGTGAAAGACAAAATAACAATTTTTTATCAGAAAATAATTCGATTAATAACATATTCATGATACATTCATATAAAGTATAATATTATTACTTGGTTATAAGAATTTACGAGTATGCTCGTCTTTCGTTTTTAATTATTTACTGAAATTTATAATTATTTTATCCTTATAATATTATAACTATGGACATTTGTTCTTTAAATAGTCAAGTTATTAAAAACATGACATTTCGACTCATATCCATTGTATTTTTACACTGTTGACTATTATATTATACACTGTAATTGAACATTCACTTCGCAATGAACTAGATTAAAACCAAATGTAAGTAAAAGCTGGTTAGATAATTGTTGGGAAAGTTCGTCCCCCGTCCCTTCGCTCGGTGGTGAAAATATATACCACAAACTTGTTCTATGTTATGTAAATTTTCAATTTGAAACCGATGGTTAGTCGTTTCATTCGCAAAACGATATCTGAATGGAGCTCACTGGGTATTTTAGATTCTGAGTGAAGCGAAGGATCTTATGGTTTTACAATGATGTTTATTTATTTCTTTATTTCTTTTTCTGTAAACACTTTTTCGTATAGAAATCCTTGTCCAAAAGTTTCGTCCAGCAACTTTTTAGATTTGAAATTGAACTGAGATGATACTTTAGAGAGGTCATTTTTCCAAAATCTCCATGGTTTTTCTAGTAATCAAGAACAACGATCAAAAAACTGAGTAAAAACGGTAAAATCGGTAAAAATCCGCCGTAAACGAGATTTTCACTGTTCAGATTTTAGGTATTTAGTCATAAATCGAAAAGTATGGAAGCTAGAAACTTGAAAATTTCATCCAATATCAAATACATACTTTTTTATATTGGACAACATTTTCAGAACAATTATAGCACTTTTGACTTAAATATAGAATTTTTAATTTACCAAATTGTTTGAAAGTTTTTATGTAATATAATTTTAAATATTTGACAAAAAGTTCTGAAAATGTAATATGACCTTACTCATATACCAACCTAATTATCCTAACAAAAATTCAAAAATCGTGACTCAGGATTTTTTTTTATACACACTTTAATAAATTATTATACGATTTTTTACGATATTGTCCGATTTCTTTTAAGTTTATTTTTAATGAGTTATAATTGTTATAACAATTGAAGTTTAAATGAGTTATATCTAATTGAATATTTTATGAAGGTTTAATTACAAAAAAACTCACCAAAAATTATACAATTAACCGTAAAATACGTAAATAGTATTTAAATAATAATACCTATATTATATTACACTGAAGCTTTGCTCAGAATCGTTTTATACTAAAGAAATGAGTCATCATTTCTTTAAAACTTAATACATTCATCATCAATATCTTGTCCGAGGACCGAAGGGCCGAAGGACGAATTTGTACTACCATCATCTCACTTACCAGCTTTTTTTTATTTTTAACTTATTTCCACCTTCAAAACACTCATCACGAAAACATCTGTGTATATCATGTTTTCTTTTACCCATATTAATAAAATAATAATTAATAACTAATATAGTTAAATAAATAGGGCTGGTTTCACTTTTTGAACTTTTAAATTTAGTTTCTAATAAGAAATAATATGCTAATTGTTCCAAGAATTTACTCTTTACTATTTAACAAATGTCATGTCAATAAGACAATAAGTAATCATTACGAAATAACGAACTATTATCAAGTAAATAAAATTCTTCTAGCTCCAAAAATCATTAATAGTTACAACCACGGTCTTAGAAGATATCTTGTAAGACCGTGGTTACAACCTAAAATTTATAAAACTCAATATGTTTTATTATTTGGTATCTGGTATAAAACATGGAGCCTTCACAATACGCCGTGTCGCATAGATTTTTATAAATTCAGTGCGTAGGTCACAAAATAATTATTAGTTTATATTATGGTCAAACTGTAAGTCTATAATCAAGGAATGATAGAATCTGATTGATAACATTTCACTAATACATATCATATTATTATTTACCAACATCATGTCATGTATTTAAAAAAAAAATTATGTTTCATAATTTCATTGAAATATTTCAAATTAAGTACCCTATGTAGCTCACGTAAGTACAGTGTAGACAATTGTATTGATTAATAAATAAATAAATATTGGTGTAATATTTCAACGATAATGACATTCAAGTGCCATAAGTTGGTAAAACTTTTAACATAAAGTTACAAAGACCAACATTTACGATTTTAAAAATATCATTAAGTTGCTTCATAAAAATGATTATTTGTGAAAAATCCATATTCTAAAATAATAAATCACTGTAAAGGTCTCACATTTTATTGGTTATTAGGAATTTTAGATATACTACTTAATATACGTGAAGGTCTATCAGGTTCACAGTCAATCCAACAATTCTATTTAAATCGATAATACTACATGTATTTGAATTGCAATAAAAATCCATAATTTTAATGGTCAAGAAGCAAATTAAAATGCCACTAAAAGTTGAGTAATTGATTATATTAAATATTATTGTTAAATAATTAAAACATGTTTCTTCTACAATATAGATAAATTCGAAACCGCAAAAATGTACACTTTATTCATTGCTACCCATATATAATAATTATTACGAGTTCCATACTTGTTCACTTCCGTCCAAAAATCAATCATACACGAGTTTCGCTATAAAAAATTTTAAAAATACACAAAACTTAATTAATAATTGTATTTCTATAGTTTATGTATGTATAGATTTGTATTATACATACTTGTATACTATAAATGTATAGTAAGAGAGATTAATATTTTATGGTTGCCCTATACGCAAATTTATAGTTGTATGACTCTGCAGTCATATATTATATCAGGCGCGTAGCCAGGATTTTCTCATGGGGGGGATGGGGGTTGTCAAAATTCGTTAGTACTTAAATATATTTATATTAATCCCTAAAAGGTTAGCATTATTCCAGGTAGCAGATATTTTTTTACCCAAATTAATAAAATATAAATAACTTAAACATTGACATTATAGGTACTATGTTTACAAATATAAAGATTTATAATTTATACTATACCTTTTTACTAATTAAAGTACAAAGTATTTATAATTAGTTTTATAATATTTCAGTCTATTTTTTTACTTTATTTTTTTTTACCTTTTAAGAAAACTCAAGTAGGAAACATGATAAATAAAATAAATACCCAAGTGACAACCTCATAAAAATATAATATATTTTGATATACGTATTACTGTTTTTCTAATATAACTTAAATTTGTTTAGATTCACTATCACATTATATTACATTCAAATACATGATTCCTACGATGATTTGAAAAACAACCCAATCCTATACAATTATGTTAACACGTAAAGGATATGGTCGAATTCAGTTTATTTTCCAGAATGAGGGGGGCCTTTGAATTTAAATCATACTTATAAAAGTATACATAAATGAACAAAAATGTCACCAGGTTATAAATAAATTGGCACTTCCACATTTTTTTATGGTTTCGATTACTCACAATTTAAAATTTTTAAAATAGATTTCTATCCACTTTTCTAAACATATAAATATTTCTATACTTAAAAAATACATTAGTTAACGAAAAATAAAACCGAAGTAGGTTGTTTCCTTTCACAATTGTCATTATTCGTGTATTACTTTATTAGTGAAAACTGCTGCAGTGGTGCAGTTATATCGAAGGGAAGAAAATCGTTTAGACTCAATGTGTCAGAGGTCATACGATTAAAAACCATAAAACACTCGAAGATCATACATTTTTAGATACTATGAATTTTTCTGACGAAATATCATTAAAAGAACTAGTTAAAGATAAATCTTAACTCGATTTAGAGTTGTTTAGGGTACGTAAATAAGTGGCCCGCAATAGTGAAAAAAATTTTATTACAAAATAAGTAACTTTATCATATACGTAAATAATTATTTTGATAAGTATATTAAAAGTAACTACAGTTTTTATCTTGCATTTTTTTTTCACCTCTTCGCCCTTTTTCAGTAGAACTCGCATTTCGGGTTCAGCTTAGGGGACTAAAAACTCTGAATACGGGTTCTTTGCAGGTGAAACACATGATATACGAGATAACAAGTAAACACTTTAAGTTGCCTCGATCTCGATTCTACGGATGAAAATAATATAATGTAATTTATGTTGCATATCCTGCAGAACTGTAGATTAAGAGTGAGTTCTTGAACTAATCTACACAACAGTCGAAATACTTCGGTTCCTCTAATTGTCAAAAACGAGAAAGTTTCGTATAATTCGAAATATTTATTCTTCTCGTAAAAATTAATAACAGTGTGTATTATTATTTTCAAAAGTAGCCATTAGATCTGATGTTTCCTTTCCAACGCTATCGTGTTATAAAATCATACACGTATGTATACTTGAAATGAGTGGCATCTCAAGAGATACATACTAATCTAATTACGTCTAGCCTTCGGTGAAATTTGGCATGCCCCAAAGACCTTAAGAATACACATTGATTTATAATAATTTAATAACAATTTGAAGTTATTGATTACAATAGTTTTGGGTTCATGAAATATTTAAAACAAAGTTTCATATTATAATTTCCGTCTATGAATTTCCCTCAGGGAATTATTTTTATATTTTTTTGTAGATCCTAAAAACTAAATATTTTGTATTGATAGTAAATAATATATAAAAACTTTAATTTTCATTGGTAAATCTAAGCTGCTCTTAGAAAAAAAATTGATATTTAGCTCTTACTATTTTATCGCAGTAAATCCTCGAATGTGAGAAAAATTCCAATAGTAATTATAACACATTGTATTGTTAAAAAAAAAAAAAGAAAATGAATTTTAAATAACACATCATTCGGGGAAAGCAATATTATCAGTGTGTAATTTATTAATAGTAATATAAACTCTAAAATTTGAAATGAAATTACCTAAAATATTCAACAAAAATATAATTTGCGTGTCTCAAGCTGGATTTACAATCCAATTTGTGTACAAAGTTCGAAAGCCCAAATTAGCTGTTTAAAACGTTGTACAGCATTTGAAATAAAAACTGTTGTATTGGTAAACTTCTTAAAAAATAAAAAATAGAACAATAAAAACTCCAAATCAATATCATGTAGATCAAAATATTTCACTTAATGCAAATGTATTTGTATTCGGTAATGATCACATGAAAGCAAAACACGTTAAAATGCTAAGAGTTAAAATATTTTTAGACATAAAAAAATATACGCATATTACTTATACTCACGTGTACAATATATATATATATATATTGCATATTATAGGTTTTGTATTCAATCGTTTTGAATCACTAGCAAGATGTATGTATGTATAATCGGTGATTTCCCGTTTTTCCGACACCCAGTTGACCAACACACTGTATTATAAAATTAAAAATTATAAAAAAAATCACATAACATTTATGAAATAAAGGAATACCTCAAAAACCTGAAATAATTTTTGATTTTACATGTTAATAACGTTTGTAATTGAATAGATTTAAATTATTATTTTTTATTTTCCTTTATTATATAAAATAAACGTGATATATTATTATGTTTATATTATATATAGAAATGGTAACGTTTTACATATTCTTTTATGTTGACCACATATTATTCCTATGCCATGGCTAAAAACCGGATTTAGTTACATTAAAAATATCTCAAAATGGCAATGAAAATCCACAGTAATTTTTTTGTTTCAATATTATAAAATTAGTTGTGAAATATTAATTTATACATTTAATGACGTAAAATATACAAAATTGAAAAAAAATTGCAAAAACATTGAAAATTACAAAAATTGCAACATAAAATTAAATAGAAATACTGCAATTAATACAAATCGTGTACATATTTGATCAGATATTGAGATTTGATTTGTCATAAATGCAAAAAAAGTTGCAATATCAATTAAATCCGGTCTTTACTTACGGCCAACGAACTACGAAATAAACCTACAACCTATATATTATGAATTATGATACTTATTTAACATTTTACTGATTAATTTTGATACTTTAAATAATAATAATATCAATACATATATACTATTTATTTAATGATTGCATATTATCTATAAAAATACAATAAATTATACGCATTTTAATACAGTGCAACATACCTCTAAAAATTAAAAAATTTGTATGAAAATCAATAAAATAAAATAACTTATGCCGGCGAACTGGGCATAAAGTGTATGTTTAATGTTCATCCACGTATATTCTGACCTGTAAAAATGTTCACATTTTTTACTCACACCAGACGTCATGGAATAAAAATACTTATACATTACCTTGGTAAAATATATACTTTCAAAAACGGATAGTGTGTTTATATGATACACTCAATGCGTATTTAACTCTTGTTTCAGGCCCTGCGATTTGTAATGTAATATCACGTTTGTGTGCGAGTAAAATCAAATCGATCTACTATTCGAATTCGCCTGTTATGAGTTTATGGCTTGAAAATACATAATCATATTAATGATAGTGACTCCAGAAGATGACTAAAGTACTTTTCACCTTATTTGTTAGTGAATTATTCAATTTGATTCGGCGCCGCGACGCCCGGAGCACGGCCGAGCACTTTGTCGGTAGGTTTTCTAATGATTTTTACATTCCGAACGGTCATTTCTCTAGATTAGTGGGTTGATTAATATCCTTATCAGTTATCGGTGTTCCTCTCGAGAACCGATTTGAATTCGATAAAATGCGCGCGCCGTGGAACTGAATTTATCATTTCAATAAGGATACCACGAGTGAAATACTGCACCGTCCGACCACGTGCTACACGTATGTGTAAATAATCATTAATGCGGAATCGTACCGCACAGTAATCGCCTGAAAACAATATTATAATAAGTGATAACGATAACTTTTGCCTGACTACTAGTGAGTAGCTCACTCGTCCCGTTGCAAGAAATAACGGTTGAGATACGGTGTAAATATTTTTTTTAGCGTATACCTGCACTCACTCGTGTTGCGGCTAAATTTTTACTTGCGGTTTTGTGCGTTCTTGTTTCATTGCAGTCACTGAGTTTTAGGTGGCTTTGTTAAAGAGCAACAAACGGTTACAGAATATCACAAAATGTGTAAATTACTTTCATGTGAGCGAGAAACACAATGTCTGAAATCCAAACGTGTGTCTTCAGTCTCAATGATCTATTTAATTCGTTACAAATTAGAAATAAATAGTTAAAATAAAAATAAATGAATCGGCGGCATATCACAGTGGCCAGTGGGTATAATGAAGTGTCTTCTCTAGTCTCTACACGCATTATTTCATTTAAATCAACATGGTAATTATTGCAGTTTTAAAGTCTTTAAATTATTTTTTTAATAATTTGGTTACAAAAAAACAATAAGAAAAAAAATCATCTTTAATATAGCTTCTAAGCACGGTTTTCCTTAAACACGAATCTTAAATTTAAACATCGTTAAAAAAAAATTGTGATGAAAAAGACTATAATTTTACAAAAAATAATAATTACACTAATTATAATATATTAGTATATATATATTTAGTGGTATTAATCGGAAATACTAAATGGATGTAATTATAAATTCTTTTGATGAAATCGTAAACTCAAATACCAACACCAATGTTGTATAATATTTTCTAATTTATCTTTTTTTTTGTTTTTATAATTTGAATTTACCATTTATCAATTACACCAAAGTTAGAAATACGATATCTTTATTTCAATTAAAGTACTTAGAAATCATTTTTTTAAGAGTTCTATTATTATAACTATTTATCACAGTATTTAAAGTACAAACATGAATTAAATATATTGTTAATAAATACGATTAAAATTCAAAGAAAGAAATCATGTATTTTGTCATAATAATATTTTATCATCTTTAAATATTCTTGAATGTTTTAAAAAATGTATCATTTGTTAATGAAATTTTACAAATATTATTCAATCTTTTATAAATTTATATATATATATATATATATATATATATATATATATATATATATATATATATATATATATATATATATATATATATATATATATATACCTAAGTCTGGTTGTATACATTCTATTCAGTAAACACACTCGCACTTTAGCCGTAAATACACTATACACTACTACTACATAAAGAAAATCACATACTTTTGTAGTTTATGTAGTTAGTGTATTATAATTTATATTAATTAGTGATAGTTTTTATCCAAAATTAATAATGTAGAGTTTAATATATACGTATCAATTTAAGGAGTAAAGTGAATATCTACCGATATCAAATTATAATAAACCGGATATAATTACAAATTCTCTTTAGTTGAGATTTTACTGATAGACATTCCACTTTGGGATAAGCCCCACTTTTTATAACAAACTTGATACAATTAATAAAATATGTTATGTATATAGATTCCTATACGAGTAACATTGACATCATAATTTCTAGATCCGGAAACCAATATATTTTGAGTGCTATAAATTAAATGTCCGGGAGGTAAACTACCAAAATTTAAGTATATTAAGCCCATTGCAATAATTTTGCGGTCACGCGAGATGATGTAACAATATAAGACTTAATATACGTATTAATATTTTATCATGATAATTATTATTATTATTATTATTATTATTCACAATAAATTATTAAGGCAGATAGGTTGCATAGAATTTCTACGGAGACAATAGTGGAGGGGAAAATTAATAGTGGATGACACAAAATCTCTTCGAAAAGTCTGTTCTCACGCTTACCTATAACGGTTAATGCCCGAAACAAAATATACAGCGACGAGTTATGACGTTACCGCCTCACTTAATATCGACGGCCAAAATGCAGGTGTTTTAAATCGATCGGAAATAATTGTGTTCGTTCACAGCGATTTTCTTATAAATTATAGGTCACTCGCATAACACTGATATTTGACAGAGCCGTCTAGTCACCTGTAGCGGTGAACGATAATTATAAAATACATAACAAAATTACACTCTAAACGCATCAGCGCAGACACTCGAATAGATTTAAATTATCTATATGTCAATCGGGTAAACGTTTTAACACATAATGAATTTATGCGTGATAATCGTTGTTTAATGTTTTTACGATAAATTACATATTTCCATGTGCTTTAATGGCTCTAGTCGTGCGTACAGCGTGTGTCTGTCGTAAGTCCCCATAGGTTTTCGACTTTTTGCGATTCCTTAGCAAATCGGTGTTTTCGTATATGTCGGTTTTTCTATTCATCATACACGACTGGAGGTTGATCAGATGAAAATGTATTTTATCACAATTGGTTTCGCGGTTAATGGGAAACAAAAAATTTGGTTTTTGATAGAAATAAAACAGATCCCGTTTAAAATCATGCAAAACCTTCGTGTTCCGTGAATCGAAATGTTTTACTCACTAAATTAAATATTTTTATCAATTTCTCCAACATTTTAAGTTTGACTTCGTTTCAATAAATGAAATTGAATTTAGTCTAAATTTCTTGCAACTAAGTTGATCAGCATTAATTGTTGGAATTAAATTAAACTTTATTGCTCTTACTTGGAAATCACTCGCTCGACAATTAATCACCATAAGTCTACACCGATCTATAGAAACGAACGAAAATGGTTAATTGTGAAAAAAATAGGATCACTGTTATGACATCTCACTGAATCAACCGTAGTTGATTGAGAAACATAGAATCTATGTATTCTTTTGCACTAAAAATATGATAAACCTGGTAATATCACGGATGGCCAAGTGACTATGAGCACTGAGAGAAGCCGGTTTTCGTCGACCATCAAATTTTTGTTTCGATTAGGTTTGGTAAGATCTATAATCATATAATATATACATATATATTACAATACATTCATTAATTTATACTACAATTTAACAGAATACAAATTCGTTACCATTCTGTTATTTTCGAGACGTTTAGCATAGTCATACTACGTATAATTATTATGTTTAATATTTGAAAGTTTTATTGGAAACTGTTTGTAAAAATATCTAGAAATGTATATACCATTACCAGGCGATGTGCAATCAAATCGAAATCTATTCACTTTTTTTCATACGTTTACTCGATATAATATGAAACGTTTATGTAGAAAAATAGCTTACAATTATCGATAACATGGCTAATCTTTGTTGCAGATAATTATTGGATGTCTTCAAAAGAAAAAAAAACTAATAATAAAAATGAATGTGGTTAATATCTATAATAACAATAATAACTAACAATGAGTAATTACATGGCGTAGATATAATATTAGAGGTAGGTACCTAAATATTTAAATACATTTTACATATTTTATTAGTTGATTACTACCTACATATGAAAACAAATAAGAATTGTTCAAGTTGATTGATTAAGTAGTGATTCTATTATCCAAACAATATCGCCTTCTGTTTGAGAATTTTTCAGTGATATCGGTTTTTTTCGAGTTATAAACAATGTACAACTATGGGTGTCCGTCTGCTTCAGATTAGTTTTAGCTGCACTTTTGAAAAAGAAAACATACGATGCAAATAAAATAGAATTAAAATTGAAAAAAAAACATTTAAAACAGAGAGAAAAATATTGACGAAAATGAGTGAGAATTTGTTCAGAATTTTCATCGAGTAAATCATATGAAAATAATATTAGTCTCTGATAATAATGCCAACGGGAAGGAAGCTCAGTATTACAATAATATACGTTTTTTACGCTCGACGTGGTTTCTGTGCACGCGGTCACCGGCGGCGCCATCGTTATGGTTAAATTGGATTTATCACTAAAAATAGTTCATCCTAAACTCTTGTAAATATAACAGTGGTTTCGTGGCATTGAATTAAATACATTTTTCGTTCATTATTCCTGGCGTACAAACTGATTGAAACAAATACGTACCACGTGTCATTGCAAATGTATACCTATTTACCGTTTCTGTAATATCTGTTTTGTTGATTCGGCCGAATCGATTTTGACCACGCAACACGACATTAATCATCGGTTTAATTCCGTTTCACACTCGTAAATTATGTATTGAAGCCGGTTCGTAGCGTACTCTTTTTTTTCTACTTTAATAATTATGAGATGTACAGTATTACTCCTGACGACGGTAGACTCTCGATTAGAGATGTAATGTATATTCGAATAATCGAATTATTTGAATATTAGAATGATTCGAATATCAGTATTCGATGCTACAATACCTAATTTGTTATATCTATTTTTCCACGATAAGCCTTTTATACTATTCATTTAATTCTACTAATAACTAAGTCCGTAAATTATTTCAAACCAAAAATAATAATTATTAATTTAAAAACAATAATAATTTAACTATGATATACGAGTATTTTGTATAATTTTTATTTTTTTTATTTTAATTGCCCTGTCAATATACTGTAGTCAATATTCAATAGTTAATATACTCGAGTTGTCAATATCGCTGGCAATGCAGCCACTTCTCGTAGGCCTTTATGCACCACAATCCATATTATATTATTATTAAACGTTTTATATAAAAAACGCAAAAACGTAAACGAATAATTTTCGTTACGTATTGTATTGTGGTATCGAACAGAGGCGTGGCGAATATAGGTTCCAAACGGGCAATTGCCCATGGAAAATTTTGAGACGGTACCCCCTCAGGGTGCCTCAGCACCAATATATTAGTGGAGCAACTTCCATGTATAGTGTATACATTATTTTCAATAATGCCAGATAATACGGAATGCTTTGAGCAAACTATAAATCGCAGAGTTAATAGTAATTTTCAGGTTTCTTTATTTTTATTTAGTATTCAGTAAAAAATAAAAATTTGTAAAACATTTGGGTATTCTAAAACTTCTTGCATAATATTTAAAAAATATAAATATTTGTATAATTTGATACTTAATTTTTACTTTCCAATTTAGTTATTTTTAAAGAAAAGTCGTATGTATTATAATCTTATACATTAAATAAACAATTATAAAAATATGGTTCTAGTATCTGCCATGTATTTCAATTATTTTAAAACTTATAACAAATTTTAAATGTAATTATAATGAAGTTAATCAATAAACATATAAATTTAATATATTTTGCTTTATTAAAATGTATGTACTGAGTGTCAAGACAAAGCAAAATAAAAAAACTCTTATAACCAACCCAAAAACTTATCCTTATGCAGTTATAAAACTTTGTAGGTATTTAATATAAATGTAAAATAACTAATAATAACTTTTTTATTTTTGTAATTTTTTAACTAACTTGTTTTGATGCATTTAGTATCTCTCAAATTGTGTTAAACTTTTAAAAAAAATTTTAGGGGGGGGGGAGGTGTCTAAAGTTATGTATTTGCCCGTGATTAATATATCACTCGCGCCACGCCACTGGTATCGAATACTGATATTCGAATATTCGAATAGTTCCCATCACTACTTTCGACGTCTCCAACAGACCACAAGGTCTCCGTTATTATTTAATGAACAAATTTGGTATGTGTATATAATGGTTTGAATTCGAAATCCCGTTAGGCAAACAACATTCTCACATAATAATTTACTTCTCAAAGTTATTTCATGTTTTCGTATTAATTTTTACGGTAGTTTTATAGATGGATTTACAACGTCTTAAATGCATTTGGCCACAATTTCTCCGAGCCATGGGTAATATCATATAAAGATTTAAATATCATAAATTACACTCGGCTAATATATGTTCCCATATGAAACATTTAAAAGTCAAAACCAAAACTATAGCTATATTGATTTAATTCACGTCATTGACATATTTCAAAATTCGTAAATTCGTGTCATACGTCGCTAATAGTTTATCTTTTTGTTTACATAATAATTGTAGTTTTCAACAGATTATTTTCTTAACATTAAAAAAGTTATGGATTTTGTTAAATGACAATCATTTTGTGTACTAGTTGTATGGAAATACAGCCTACTGTAACATCTGATTTTTTTGTTGCACAGTGAGATTATAATATAAATATTCAAAAATTTTATTTTTTAAAACAATTATTATTAGTTACTTGTTTTTTTTTTTTTTTTTTTTTTTTTTTTGGATTTTATTTAGTTACGTACGTTATAGTTACAGAATGTGTTATTTTACCGTAGTCAAAAAAAAAATAGTTATAATGATAATATATCTACTGCAACGCCTAGAGAATACACGACGAGTTTTTTCTTACCAAATACAAACATGAACTCAAAAATGATCATAAAACCAGTTTTTAGTTTAAAACAGCCGACCGAATAATTTTGATTAATTGTTATTGCCGTGAAGTGGCCCGCGAGTTGCATGCGTCCGAAATGCTTCGCTTGGATTACGACGAACCGTCACCGAGCACGCGTTAATTTAATTTATTTGCAAACGATCAGCGAAAAACAACCAAGGTGTATGAGGAATACATGATCAAACTTGCCTAACTGCGTGTAAAAATTCAAAATAAAACAATAATAATCCAGTAATTGTGATAACATTTATGATTGTGGTCTACAAGTGTTGTGCACGATAAATTTTATTTCCAAGTGAAAGCTTCTTCCATGAAGGATAATTTATACTTTTTTATGGATACATGTAATATTTTATTCTTCTTTTTTCTTTTTCTTCTTCTGTTTTTTTTTTTTTTTTTTTTTTTTTTTTGTGAAAGCTTCATAAATTTATAATATACGTAGTTTATATGCAATGAAAAAAAAATTACTGCCCGGTAGAATAAGTTTACACAAATGTCATAAAGTGACTGGTCATAAAATCCGTATTAAATTGTTTTTGAATTTCTTGGATCGAGTGTTAAATCCTGGTTTCGTTTAATAGCAATCAGTATTAAATCTCAGCATAAGCTCGGGTCATATTGTTATTTTCAATTTAATTCTTTAATTGACGATCAAACAACCGAAAAACAGAATTCGGTAGGCTTCCTTGTTTTACAAATTTTTTCAAAAAAACCATCGGTTTATTTATCGGACGCAATACGTCAACAATAATCCCGATATTTCACAACAAAGTAGTATTAAAAGGAAACCGATGACAACAAAAGACATTATATGAAATCACAAATACCCGCCTTCGTTAAAACAATGGCCATATATCAAAAATGCTATACAGAAAAATTCTTTTATACCTGAAAACTACTCTTGGTAACTAAATTATGTTTGGAATTAAATTTATTGAAGTTATATGATGTATGAAACGCAATGAAGTCAGTAAAATTATTCGAATTCATTGTTTTCATGTATCATGGTTCGATTGTATTTTAAAAGAGATCTATTGTGTGAATTATTTAGTTACAAGTTATGTAAACTCAATGGCACACATTATTATCGTGAAAATATCGAATGAAAAAATAAAATAAAAAAATATGAATTAAAGTCATTGTCCTCGTTGAATCCCCGTATATATCAAAACGACTTTGTCGCCAATCCGCGCGTGTGTTTTCAACATTGTTACTGGTTTTCACTCCATAAGCGGAAATATTAATGAATGTTGCTGACCGTTGTTGGAAACACGCGGTGGCAACGAATTCGCTCCGGTATAGGTATATATAGGAGCTTACTGATACAGATTATTTCGTTCGGGTAAATATCTTGTTCTATTCCATTCGCATTATTTTTATTTCTCAATTATTTAGCATTTACGACTAAATTAATTTTCGGATTCCGTATACACCGAAGACGTAGTCGAAATGAAAATATTTTTAAATTGTACCACGTCGAAACGAATACACATAATATATAGAATATGATAAAATACGATCAGCTAGTCGAACACTTTAAATAATATTAGGTATTATTGTTTTACCAGCGAGATACTTAAGTAACAATATTAGCATTATTATTATGGTACAAATACTATATAATTAAATGATACAAATGGAAATTATCAACAAACGGCAAAAGTCATTATTTTTGCTCTACGTGCATTTATATTCGGGTGATACTTGGAATTAAAGAAAAACGAATTTTCTACGCCCCACTAATTGCATATCCTAGTTTATGTATTGATTTACTAAATCGATACAACGAAAGAAAGTAGGTAATTTCAGCATCGTACGAAATAAAAACATCTACGAACCCGATTTATTATCCTATCTCAATCCATTCAAGTTTACGAAGATTTCTATTTAAAAAAATTATGTTTCATGCGTATTCAATTAAAACGTATTAATTTCTTATGATTATTATTTATCAACGTATTATATTTATCACAGATACCTGAACCATATTTAAAAGAACATGTCACGATCATTATTATTTTATTTTGTAACATAATGATGATTGTAATTTGTTTCATCTAAAATTATTAAACCGATTTGACCTTTAAAATGAATATTATTCTGGCGCTATTATATATATACGATACCATAATTGATAATAATATACACATAGTGTAATCTTGATGGTCTCACGGGGACATGGGGTTAAAGAACGAGGGAAAATTTGATATGATGACGTATATCATTTCGGAAATTTCGAACGTATTTGTTTCGAAGACTCGTAAACTTTTCGAATTTAAAATTTTTGAAATTAAACTGTTTTATACTTATAATATTCAATACTATTATATATAAAGTTAAGTTAAAATTAAATAAATAAATATACATATATATATATATATATATATATATATATATATATATATATATATATATATATACATATATATATATATATATATATAAACATACGAGCATAAATATAAGTACCTAGAATATTTTCAATTTTATGTTACCTGAAGGCACAAAAAATAAATAGACTGAGGATGGAAGTGGCATTGTAATCCTAAAAGACTAAAACCCGACCCCGGCATACACCGCTGTCGAGACTGTTGGGAGATGGCTTCGGAAGGTAAATATACATGGATATAAGCGTGTGTGTGTGTGTGTGTGTGTGTGTGTGTGTGTGTGTGTGTGTGTGTGTGTGTGTGTGTGTGTGTGTGTGTGTGTGTGTGTATGCACTGCAGCAATCAATGGCAATACAATATTATTACTAGGTCGATGTTGTTCTAACTAAACGAGATCCTGCGATTAGGGCTCACCGTCATATGTCTATAGTGGGTATTTATAAATACATATCCACGATTAATTATGTGTGTGCGAAGATTTCATCGGAAAACGGGATGGTAAAAGATGTGCTAACGTTTTAAGCGACGACGTGGAATGCTAATGAACGAGTATGCTGCAGTTGACAGAGAAAGACGGACCACTATAGCGAGTGGATTATACGGCGCATAGGTCGAGATTATTAGGTCGGTAAGTTCATTAAAATAATACTGTTATTTTAATTGCTCACAACGCGATCAAATGTGACCCGAGTCGGTAAAAACACGAGAAACACATAAAGTCGCGTGGAAGTAATGTGATCACGACGTTTACATGTAGATAATTTAAAAACAAAATTCATCTCACGCAGTTTCATAATCGGATACGATTCGATAAATTTTAATCAAATTTAATTTCATTAATGTAGCTGTCTCATTGTTACTGAAAACGAAAGTACATCATGTTCGTGTATCGGTGATTTTTTTTATACTTTTTTTTTCTTCGTACTTAAACGAATCGACAAAGGACTATTATTCTTTCACATTCTAAGTGTGAAATATTAAGACGTCAATCTTTATGACTTTTTGGTGTAGAAAAAACAAAATTTTAACTGCAGATAATGATTTAGAAACATAAATTATAATCTCATCTCAAACAACAAGACTAAAACTATGATTGTAAAACGTGGTTTAATGGTCTGACATACGAATTAAACTGTACGAGGAACCATTGAACACACACACACACACACACACACACACACACACACACACACACACACACACACACACACACACACACACACACACGCAAAAGTATACACGATCCGCGGTGATTCTCGATTGAGTATCTATGATATGTGATGGAAACGTACGGCGGGACCGATAAGTGTGTGATGCAGCTGTTCCTGTACTGCAATGTAGCCTATAGGTAATCACTAGGGCTCAGATTTTGTAGGAAATGCTTCTTTTGAGGGGAGTGTGATAGAAAAATAATTCTTATATATATATGTATATATACATTTTGACTCATTCTGATTTCAATGAAGTAAACTTTATTTTGCTTTTTATTGCTATTTCTCTTTTTGGATATTTTTTCTCAATTTTCACATATTTTCTTGAAAATTTAATTTATTTCAATGTATTATATACTTGGACTATATTATTATATAGACAATCTCGTCTACATCACAACACATTTTGAATGTATACCACATGCAATAAAATTACAAAAATTACAACAAAAAAAGGTATTTTTTATTTTTTATTTTTATTTCAAGTATTTGCATTTATTTATTAATTTTTTTTAGGCAACCCTTGGCAAAAAATATAGCTCCTGTTTTAGAAGCAAAACACAAGTTAGAAGAGGTACCTAATGGTGAAGTAGCTCAATTGATTATAGAAAAATGCAATCGTGTTTTTTCAAAGAATAATGGATGATTAGAACTCCAAAAATCAATAGTATTCATAATGGCACTACACTTAGCATTAATGTGGACCAGTATGATTTAAATGATTTAGTTTATATGGAATATGCACCGGTTACATCGGTTGATGTGGAAAGATCTTTTTCTATGCATAAAAATATATTAGCACCCAATTGGAAGAGTTTTAACCCATCAGCGCCGAGAATTTTTATTTTTTTATGTTATACTTTTTTCGACATAAATAGGTTTATATAGATAATGTTTACGAATAAACTGAAACGAATAATACCAAAATGAAGTACAGATAACATAAAATCTGATGCAATAATAATATATAAGATATAATAATATATAATATATAAATATATAATATATAATATATAATATATAAGATATAAGTGACTTGACCAAATATATGGTCGTAAATTAATATTTAATACTTATAAATGTTGTGTATAATTTAAAGTTATTTTGTAGAATTAAATTCAATAAATGCTTCTTTTTCCTTTTTTTGGCTTCTTAAAATGCTTTTATTAAGGATTTATTTTGCTGCTAAATCCGAGCCTTAGACTAATCACGAAGTTATGAAATGAATTCATAGATACCCATTTCTGTCGTATTTTACAGTTTGAAACACAATAGTGTTAAGTTTTTTTTACGTATTGTTCTTGAATTTAAACGGACACCACTCACGCAGCGTGACATTTTAGAAAACTTCTTATACGGTTTAAAAAAATATGACTGCTCATCATAAAATACCTAATGTTTTCAAATAAACGTTAGATAAACGTTTTCTCTTCAAACATTTTTCCTGGTGACATGTATTATTATTATCTTTGCGGAAATTACGAAATAATATATTTATTGACGTTATTTGGCCATCATCCCCAACTTATATCATAATTTGATTATATGTAATGTTTTATCAAAAACGTATTAGAATTAAAGATTTAAAATTATATTTTATTTAGATTTACGTCTTCGACTATCAAAAATAAAAATGTTCTTGTTTACCATCAATTATCAAATAACTTTCTCACGTTTTTTTTTTGTTTGTACTTATTATTGGAAATTATTAAAATAAATTTTTTTCACGATTTCGTTTGGCATTTTTATTTTGTTTCCCGGAAAATAATGATCACTATACGGTATAAATACATATTTTAAAATTAAAATTACATACGTGTTCAAGTAGAAATTCTGTATACCTACTTTTGAATCAATAAATTGTAATTAATTATATCATAACTGCATTTAACGAACAAGTCAGGTTTGAATAAAGGTTTAAATAAAACATTATAAGAATTCTAACAATCAGTTTTTAGTATTCGACGTTGGCTATTAAGGCAAAATGTATTTTTCGCCATAATACGTAGTTTATATAACGTAGTTTTAATTTCAATGATTATGATTTTTTCGTTCCTGATATGGTTCATTTTTTTGTGATATTTGTTCAGATGATAATACGATATGATGATAATTCGATGATAATACGTGATTGCTTTTCGGTTCTGAACTATTGTGTTATTCTGTGGTCAGTATTACAAACCTACTCGTTTTTCAAGTATACATTCCGCCGAAACAGCGGACTCGGAACGAAAAAAACACGGCGACGACGACGACACGCCGCATTGTGAGCATACATACCGCTGTACACGCGAAGGTAGCAGCAGAGGTACCGCGTGACGGCGAGATTCGACTCGATTTGTTATTTTTACCCAAACGACAAATGTGAGGCCGCGACACTTGTCATCTGCAGGGAGCATACCGATAGAAAGATTCGCGATTGACCTTTTTACGTACACTGCACGCGAGTGTGAACAAATCAGAATAATTTTCTACCGTGTAGAGAAGCTGTACGCACGGCTTTCACAAAACGCCAAATACACTTACGCCGCATACTCGTTTTCGACTAGTTTCTTGAACTCGGCGTCCTACACGGCGGACACACTTGTGTAAAAAAAAAATGTATATATATATATATAGTTATACGTGGATATTGCATATATCTAATTCGTGTATATCATCGTCGGGTATAAGGTCGCGGTCGCCATCTCACAGCCACACGATGATCAAATAATATTAATATCGAAGATATCGGTAACACTATACGGTGGTAGCAAAGGACGCGTTTGGACATCGGTGGCGAAGGCTGCGCCGTAAGGTTTTACAACTGGAAACCCCGCCGCCACCAGGAGATCGGAATCCGATTCACTTTCACGGTGAAAAAAATTTCTCCGAGACAATATGTCAACGAGATTACGGCGAACCTGAAAACGCGACCCGCCGTACAAAAAAAAAAAAAAAAAAAACGCGATAATTATATCGCCGTGTCCTTGACGGGAAAGCTAGTGGCGTACGAAAGCTTAACGCGGCGGCGTCCACTGACGATCGTCGCCGGTAGGCAAGCAAGGTAGGTTGGCAGACAGGTACCTGCTGCGGTACGGGTAGATATGTACGCGATGATATGAATATCCATGATTTCAACTCTGCGGTGTAGTCGACAGGACGACGCGAGAGAAAGAGAGAGATAGAGAGAAATACGGTGAAAGAGGGAGAGAGAGAAAATAAGAAGGAGAGAGAGTAAGAGAGAAAGAGAGAAAGAGAGAGAGAGAGAGAGAGAGAGATGAGAGTGGATAAATCCGATACCGAACTGATATTGGAGGGGTAAAGTGACTGGTCGGCAGGAACTTATAAATATTGGTCGGCCGGTGACCCAAATATCATTCGTACGTATTCGAAGTGACCTTGGTCGCGTGTGCCGGGCATGCCATCTTCTTAATCGCCGCCAGTAGTCGTCAGTAAAGTAATCACACGCCGTGCCTGCCTTCAGTCGCCGGTGGTCGTCTGTCGCGCGAAGTTGAAGTTCAATACCACGTGTCTTGTCCGCAGTCGTCGGTCATGGCCGGATGCTGAACGATTGTTGTCGTGAGCTATTAGTGGAATTCACGCGAAGCGATCAAAACTACCAATCACAGTGAGTACACACGGCGATATTGTCACTGTTATAATATTATTATTACTGCCGTACCTCGTTACGATTTCGGCGTACGGTAAACGGCCGGACACACGTGAAAATAGTAAAACGTACCTAACGGACGTGGCGCGGGCGTAAGTACGCGAACATTATTTTATTTTCATTTTTTCCGTCCGTTTCGTATTTTATCGCACGCAAAATTTCGACTTTTAAAATTCATTTCGATTTAGATTACCTATACGAAATGTTGGATTTGTTTCCCGAAGATGATCGTCGTGTATACATCGCGTACCGTCGTCTCGACTATGCAGATATATCATAACACATTGCGGTTTTTCGACGATCGAGAACGTCCGTATACAATAATTGTGTCTTCTCGTCTTCTCGAATGACGGTCACGCGCTAGACGTGCACAACGTCGTCGACAAACCGCAAAGCTCCGCCGTAGTTCGAGTCGACCACCCACCGCCGGGATTTAAATATTCTTTTTTTTTTTTTAAGAAGATGAAAAAATAATATTAAAAAATAATATTTCGCTCGTCCAACACGGGGTCCACTCAGGGAAACGCGACACGTCAATAAACGGTTATATTTCAAACGGCCGTGTCGCCGGCATAACACTATAATAATATATCGTCGTCGCTACACGTCTGCGCGAATCGCTTAATAGATCGTAAAACCATTCGTGACATTATCGCGCGCCGTACCTACTTAAACCCGTTTAACACGCATCGCGCCTAATACCCAATAATAATAATAATAATAATAATAATAATATATCCCGGTTTGTTCTACTGACCGGGTCGGCTTGTGTACAAAATTATGCGGTTTGTTCCCACTTTCTAATAGAATAAACACATACGTACGTTTTTGAATAAACCACAAACACACATATGTATATATATATTATATACGAAGACACCTCACACGCATATATGTACCGTGTTCCGGTACCGGAATGGTTATATGTTTTACGACGGGTGAATACTAATTTTTCGTCTATTTCCGCGACGACACGCCAAACCGTTGCTCTGTAGCGTTTTAAAAAAAAACGTATAACGTACTCACGTACTAACTGACACCATATCATAATAACATAATAAACTGTCGTTCGGCGTGGTACTTAGGAGATACTGTACGCGACGACGTGAAGAGCAGAATCGTAATATAGTACCTATGTCAACTGGGTATTTTTTTTTCTTTTTTTTTTTTCTTTTCAATATTTCGAGTTTGCCGTCGAAAGACAACGATAATGATCGATGCGTTTCGATCCGGCATGTTGTCGTTTGACACGTGGGTTAGATCAAATCGATTTTTATCACGATCGTAACTGCGACCGCATTACTCGCGATACTCTCGTCGATGTCGCGTTTAGGTTCTCGATGGAAAACATTGATTATCAATTACCGAAGACATCGCCAGAAACACGTCGGACTCTTTAAATTCACGCTAACGGATGAATCGACTAGCCCGTCGCGTCGGTCCACCAGCGATTTTCTCGAACGTTTTTTTGTTCGTCCGTGATCACAGTCACTCGCACAGCTTTACAGAGTATTTCTATTCGTCTAGGCAAATACAAGGGACTTGTAAATAATAGCACAACACGCCTGCCCCGTCCGACCATAGACCGCGCACGATGAATAAATTACGATACGCTCGCGCGTAGACGCTGCCGTTTTATCATCCGTAAACACGCGTCACAAGACACCTCGTCTCCAGTCGTTTATCACTTAACGCGTTTCGCACGCGGCAACGGATACGTTACAACAACAACAACAGCAAGAACAGTAATAATAATAATAATAATAGAAAAAAATAATAAACAATAATGACACCGCGGAATAAACGAATAATGCAGCGGTTCTTAACCTGTGGTCCGCGGCCCCCTGGGGGTCCGCCATCCTCATGTAAGGGGTCCGCGGTAGCCTTAAAACCTAACATGAGCCGATATGTGACATGAGTGCATTATTACAATATTTTTGGATTATTATTTATTTTTTCATATAGAATTATAAAATATATCATATATTGTAAAAGTCGCTCCACACTATGCGCGTTTCGCGTTTCGTATTTCGTGTTTTTCGTTTCGTGGTGTTTCGTAGTGTTTCGTTTAGAGGTATATACACTATGCGCGTTTCGCGTTTCGTGTTTCGTGTTTTTCGTTAGCAATACGAAATTATTTTTTCGTGTCCTTTGATTTCGTAAATTTACCGCCTCGGTCGCGAAACACCGCGAATCAGTTTTCACGAAAAAATTTTTCATGAAAAAGTCATACACACTATTCACGAAATTACACGAAACGTGAAAACACGAAATACGAAACGCGAAACACGCATAGTGTGGAGCGACCTTAAGAGATAAACCTCTCTTGTCTTTATTGCATCGATGACAATTTAAATTTGGATCTGAACTACGATTAAAGCTCCAAGTATTGAGCCCGATGTTCAGAAACTCGTAACTGAAATGCAACATCAAACATCGCATTAAGACTCAATAACTACCTAAGTAAATACAAATTTAATTTAATAAAACAATATATATTATATTTTTTTTTTAATTAAAATTTTGTATGATGTTTAAGTTCAAAATTAAAAATGAAGTTTAAGAAAAATAAATATTAATGTGTATATTAGTTTGTTATGTCTACTTCTATAATTTGTAATATAAAATAGTTATTATAATTTTGGTTATGATATCATGAGATGTTTTGTAAAAAGTCACCTATTCAACAAAAAATTAACTAAGCCGATAAGTCATATGCAAAATAAATAAATAACAAAAAATTGGTAGGGGGTCCGTGATTTCTAAAAATCTTTCATCGGGGGTCCGTGTTCTACAAAAGGTTAAGAACCGCTGGAATAATGCATTCATCCTGTGATGATACACCTGCATCGTTTCTATGTGTATTCGTCGCGCGTTCACCGAAACTCTTTTTTGGGGATTGCAATCGATTATCGTCGATCGTGCATTTTTATGTATAATTATTAATGGCGGCAATTGGCGCTGGTTCGTCGCGTTTTTATTACAGTAACGGATATAAAACCAAATATGTCTACCCGCGAAGAACTCGACCGTCGAGTTATAATAATAATTATAATCGACAGCTGGCCAATAGAGCAAATGGATCGTGATACGATGTATTTTATATTAAAGACCGAACCATTCTCGACGAATGTATACATATTAATATTTAATTTAACAATCACGCGTCGCCGACGACGCGGTATATTAAAAAATAATTACCGGTGTCTTTTGGCGTTCACGCTTACGTATAGTAGGCGCGATTATTATTAATGTTATTCTACCTTTTTCGTCGTCACGAACCGGCACAGAATTAATATCGAGTTTATTCGCCCGGTACAGAACGTGGTGGGCGCGAGAACGATGAGGTCCGTTTCCGAGTGGTTTTCACGGACGAGTCGAACGGAAACAAAATATCCACGCAATGTTCAAATACCTCGTATAAAATTAATAACAATAAAATATACTATAGTTCCCAGTAATGACATTTGTTTTCATTACCATTATTATTTTCGCATTATTTCATATTGTTCAGCGCAGTAAAAGTTTTATTTCTATCGGATGTTTCTATCATATTGTGTGCAGAGGCGTGGTATTTAGGACGACGTTAAATCGAATAATAAATACGAATGCGAACGTCGACGATCATCAATAATTAATAATAAACTATAATTCACTCAGGCTCGTCGTGCAGTCGTTTGCCAAAACGATTCAAAACGATCGTGTGTCTACATTGTACAAAAGGATCATCGCGATGTACGTCAACGGAATTTTATACGAACACACACACACACACACACACACACACACACACACACACACACGTACACACACGTACATCACGCACGCGAAATACGTGTTTTCCTATATTATGCTCCAGTGGTTCCGATTAGTGAGCGAAAGCAGCCTATAGACTTTCTTGTGCTTGTGTGTGTGTTTGTGTGTGTGTGTGTGTGTGTGTGTGTGTGTGTGTGTGTGTGTGTGTGTGTGTGTGTGTGTGTGTGTGTGTGTGTGTGTGTGTGTGTGTGTCATCCAGATAAACCGGATAATAATATATGATTCTTAAGCCGAACGTCGTTTTGCGCGGTAATTATATTAAACCACTTTCTTTCCGGTCGCACCCGAAATACAGACGCGCTCGTACACTCACTACATATTATTTCATGAGCACGTGTGTGTGTGTGTGTGTATGCTATGGTATGTGCAGAATATAATATATATAATATATATATTTACAGGTATGTGAGGTTGGTATATAATAAATATAGTATACAATTTCACTGTAAAACGTCGTCGCCGCCGCACAGTCCGGTCAAACCACCGCAGCGTATATCCACGCCTTTCCGATCGAGTTCTCCGTTCGTCAATCATATCATTATAATTATTATTATTATTATCATTATTATTATAAGTCTTATTACTATTACCGTGATGAATATCGTATGTGTATTGCCATTCGAGATCGGGGCTTTCACTCCGAGTGCCGCCGTCGCCGCCGCCGATAAAACTAAAACGAAACACATCTCTCCTCAAACTACTCGGATGATTTACCCGTCACCGGTCCCGGCGATGAAAGCGAACGCGTTGTACGGGTACGACGGCGAAACGCGCGTACAGGTCTCCTCGTCACCGGTGGCGTGCACACCGGACGTACACTGTCCGCATCCCGTCAACGTCGCCATGATCGGGAGGGGGTGCATCTAGGTTCGGCCGTCAATTTACGAGCAGTTCCGGCGCGATTTTTTTTTTTCAGAATCATTCGAATAAATTATCAAAATATTAATTTCGATCGGTCTTTGAACACTTACCGAGTGGTATGTGTTTGTATTCGCTTTATGGCTGGACATTAATTTACGAAAAGAACGGGGCATATGAACCGAGCAGAAGTTGACTATCGGGCTGTATTCGTTGTTAGTTTTATACACTTAAAATAATACGATATTGGTTTATAATTAAAACGGCGAATTGGCGCATTTTAAATTATAATTGGTTCAATATAACAACACGACAAAATTATACGTCATTAAGTTATTGGCAGATATTCTTTTGATATGATTAAAGTATAAAAGGAAATAGGCAGTAAAAAAAAAAAAAAAGAAAAAATCACGAAGAAATTACAATGGAATTATGTACGATTTAGATCAGCAAGCCTAGACGCCGGTGCAGATACTGAAGTGTCGAGCTTTATATTCAACGTTTGACACGTCTGGGAAAATATTAAAATATTCCGTTACAGTGAACCGCCCGGTTAGATTTTCGAAGGCATAACGACGTCATCGCTACGCAATTCTTGTTTAAAACGATAAATCGAAATAACAGTTATTATTATTCGACGAAAACCCGTCTACGCTTTCTCCCTAAAAATTACTCACCACTAAGAATCAATTCGATTTTTTTTTTTTTTAAGAGTCAACAATAAACCCGTACCGAATCTTTCCGTAATAACCTGGAAATTTCGTTAGTTGACCCAAAACGATTTTCGTGGTTATGTGAGACAAGTTCGAACGGAATCCTGGACAGCATAGATAACGACGGATAGTAAAGCTGGCGTCAATAATAGGAATGGTTTTACTATTGATAGGTTTTATCTTTATCATAGTCTTTATCAGCCTATACCAATAATTTCAGGTAATACAATAATTGAACGAAGTATGGTATAAGGTCCCGCGATCATATTATATGCGTTATGCGTTTGGGTTATTTCGTAAAAATTGTAATGTGTTTGGATGAATTTTTTTTTAATAGTCTGTGATGAGTTCGGGCAATATTTCATAAATATGTATTTTTCTTTTCATTATAATAGACTAAAGGCTGTCGAAATGGACCGTTCCCATTTTTTTTTGTGTGATTTTTAATCCCAAGTCAAGTTAAGATATTATTAAAATTATTATCTATTGTTTGTCATTTGTTTTATTAAAAATTAAGTAAAAAAAGAAATCGACCCCATGAGCTTAATGCATTCTAAAAATGAAATGTTGACCAATACATACTGATTCCAACTTGTTTTTAAGAATTCTTGTTTATCAAATATAACTTTTTGTCGAATGTTGTAAATATTTTTATTGTCGACATTGAATTTCATATTACTTTCTATTTGAATTCATTGCAACACATTAACTACTTGATATATTGATTGATTCGGACGTAATGAATAACATCGAGAATTGTATTGTGCGTGGAATGATTCGACTCCATTAGTTGTACTTGGATCGCTGGTCGGTTTTACCCGTGAATAAAAAGAGGAAAAATAGAATCCTCTGAAATATATTATATTTCAAGTATATAATTCGTAAATCCAACGTCCTTTTCGAAGCAATTGAAAAAAGTTCTATGAAACCATTATCTACTTCATCGGGTGGTAAATACGTACTCAAACACATCATAAAAAAATTCGCTCAGTCAGATAGTGAGAAACTCACCCAAACACATTACTATTATTGTGCGGGGAAGAAAGGCAATTATCCTGAACGCAAATTGACCTATCGTTCGCACACTTTCGTCGATTGGATTAGCGATGCATATGTATTCCAATGTTTGATAACTTATGATATCAATTTAAAAGGTTTTGAAGAATTTTAAAATTTGTTGTTGAACCACAGAACATAATCATTTCATGAAATAAAAGTTCCGCTGTAAATAGTGTAAATTGAATACCAAATTTTTATTTTATTTTCATTTTTTCCTCGTCGTATAGAATTTTATTTTCACGTACCACTTTTGAAAATCCAGTTTACTCTCCGTTGATTTTCGTTCGTGCTGTAAAAACATTAATGATATCTACACGACGACGTGACAGAAATCCCGTTTTGAATTCACGGGCTTTCCACGCGTGACACGTCCCCGAGGGCTCTCGATCGACCTTCTGTGTGCGCACGGCATCGCCTTCGAATAGAGACGAGATTCATATGAATGGGCGACAATACATCGATATACTGAAAAATATCTACTATTTGATTTCGATATATCGCGATATTTGACATCGGTATTTGATCACCGATATATCGTTGCCATCGATATATTAATTCGATATATCGTCGATATATTTTATAGGCTTCTATAAAAAAATGAAAATAATTAACGTCATTAATTACTTGAAAATATTTATCTGTCATTTGTTCATAAAACCCATGATAGGTAGGTACATAATATCTATCTATTCCTTCTGAGTGACTATTCAGAAATAGAATTGTAGGAAAGCGATTGAGTAAATTGCTTTTTTCGACTATATTAACGATGATCTTTAGTTTAAGACTTGATTTACTTGATTAATTTACTATCATATTTATTTATATTTTTACTATAAAATGGTTGACTTAAAAATATTTTATATTTTGTTAAACATAAATTTTTGTTTTATTATGAAATGCTGATTATTTACAGTTTTTTATAATTAGTGTGATTTATTATTTAGTTTATCTTTTATTCGGTGATTTTTTACTGTTTATAATTATGAATATTATAATTATGTTTTTTGTTTTTAAACCAAGCTCTTTTTAAACATATTAAGAAATATCAACTATTACCATAAACAGGTTGTCTATACCAGCGTTTCCCAACTTCTATTACTCACGGAACCTTTTCGGGGTCTTGAACTTTTCGTGGAACCCCCATATTTTTTCTACAATAGTAATACTGTCATGTGTTTTGTACACTTAAATGAGTGGGTTTTCGGATACTTCCGTCACAAGGTTTTCACGGAATCCTCGACGCCGGCTCACGGAACCCTCAGGTTACAAACACCTAGGGAACACCAGTTGGGAAACGATGGTCTATACATTTGTTTATTGCTATTTGTTAAAAGTATGACTTATTTCTGATCTTTGTACAAAATAAATTTTACTACACTTAAAAATTCTAATTTATTTAAAAATGATATGTACATTCTTAAAACGCCGATTACGATTTACGGATTATGGCTTGTTGTTGACTCGGGTACTTTCATAATTTTATGTTTTATTCACCGGGTATTTTGATATACTGTCGCCTGTGTGTGTGTGTGTGTGTGTGTGTGTGTGTGTGTGTGTGTGTGTGTGTGTGTGTGTGTGCGTGTGTGTTTGCGTGTATGTGTGCGTGTCTAAAACATTTTTATTTGCGTTTGAGAAAATTATTGTTCGACGTACAGAAGGAATATTGGTCGATAATATATCGTAGTATCGATATCGCGCGTGCGATTTATCGGGATTTCGACAAATCGACGGTTATCGATTTATTACCGTCCCCGGACCGTTGGCCACGTGATTTCGATGTAAAATAATATGGTTTACTCGTCGGAGCGCGAAATCCGTGTCGGACGAGCGCGATCGCGCGAAACCGCAACCGGACCAACGACGGATGATTATAAATTATAATGATAATAATACTAACCGTTTGTGTTTGTTTTTTTCTTTCCCGTTCCAGATGAAAGTGACCGCGGTAACCGTATTAGCGCTCGTGGCGACCGCTGAACTCGTACTCGGCGGGCCGGCCGGTTATGGTCCGCCGCAACCGTTGCCACCGCCGCCGCAGCAGCAGCAGCAACAGCAGCACCTCCACAACAACAACAACAACAACAACAAGTTCAGGCCCCCGCCCGGGCCCGGGGCCAAGTATCCGCCACACCCCGGCGGCCACTTCGGCAAACCCGAATTCTACGCCAAGTACAATCCTCATTCGGCGCCGCCGCCTCCGGGCGCACGCGGACCGCCGCCGCCGCCTTTCGCCAAGTTCCCGCCAGGCAAACAACAGTTCCAGCAACAGCAACAGTTCCAGCAGCAGCAGCAGCAGCAGCAACAGCAGTTCCAACAGAAGCAACAGCAGCCGCTCAAACACCATCAGCAACAGTTGCAGCTGCAAAAGCACCAGAAGCCGCACCACGCGCCGCCGCCGCCCAACTTCAAGCCGCTGGGGCCGCAGTTCCAATCGAAACCACACCTGATCGCGAACGGCGAACCCGCGGGCCACCAACAGCACCAGCACCAGCACCAGCACCACCAGGGCTCGGAACAGCGGCTGCAACAGGCCGTGCCGGCGCCGACACGGGCCACCGCCAAGATCGCCAACACCGCGGCCGCGTGGCCCAAACCGTCCGGGCCGCCGGACTTTGCGCCGCGTTTCCCGCCGGTGCTGCAACAGCAACAGTCACAGCAACAGCAACAGCTGCAGCAACAACTGCAGCAACAGCAGCAACACCAACAGGCCGTCGCGGCCGCCAGCCACGTGGTGCCCGCCGCCCCGGTCGCCGTGACCGCGACCCCGCTGTTTGCGGCCCCGTTCCCGGACAAACCCCGCGGCCCGTACATCATCAACAGCGACGACGAGCGCGGCCCCATCAAGACCATACCCGCGCCCAATCTCAACCCCGCCGACAAGCCAGCCAACTTCGAGGAGCAGCTGTACAGGGCGCAGCACCAGCACCAGCAGTCGTACGTGCAACCGTTGCACGACAACTCCATCGCGGACGACGTCAAGCCGCAGCCGCACCCGTATCAGGTACGACCGCACGCCGTGCGAACATAAAAGTGTGTAGCGATGGTTTTTGTATTCCGAGAAATCCGTGACGAAGAGTAAACTTCGTGTTTTCATGTCATTCGATTGCCCTTAAAAGTTCGATTTTTAGGGCCGACTATTGGAAATCAAATGTTGGAAGTCCTATGTCGTTTATCGCTAGAAAAAATTGCAAATATACGGTTCCCAGAAATAATGTCGGTGGTCGGAAAACGTTAATCGACGCTCAAAAATCTAGGTACGAGAGCGATTTTAAATTTTGTGTCGTTGAACGTGTGTTGACTACGGCCACACGTGAAAACGCACGGAACATGGGCTGTGCAATATATTTTCCAAAATCATTAAGTCTCAAACCTAAGGTTTCACGTCGATTATAATTGATATTTTTCAATTGCTAAAATGTACAAAAAAAATAAAAAAATAAAAAAATACCTTCACGTTGTGGTGGCCAAAAAATATAAAAGTTCTCATATGACTTTAAAAGAGCTAAACCCAAAACTACCCGTTAAGGCTAGTTAAAAAATACGAAATTTACTTATCGTTTCGGATTTATCTAAATAAAGAAAATCTATGCTTACGTTTTATTTCGATTTGAATGTTTATTTGATGTGATCGCTGCAACACAATCGTTGATTCGAAGTGTAGTCCGGAAAATATCGAAAACGCCTTTGTGAAATACGCATTAATAATTATTAACTGAAAACTCCGAAAAAATCCCCAAAATGGAATGCCTCAAAAACTAAAATATGTTATCGAGAACTATTTTCGATAATAAATTCACGTAAACAATTCAATATTTTCATTTTCAAAAGAACAAGCATTACAATATACCTATTGATAAAATAAAGAAATGAATAGAATAGAACAGAATAATTTATTGGCAAAAAAAAGATTTTACTCAACACATTATTTACGTATGAATACATTATAAAATAATAATAAAAAAAGAATAATACGAAAATAAAATAATATGGCCCAATTCACCACTGAGGTAGGACCTCGTATTGGTGAAATTGGAAATATAATTAAACTTGTACAGAAACAATACGAGTGTTTAACGCGTTTGCACGAATGATTGGTTGACATGACTTATAGGTCAGTTTGAACCTCGTTTAATTTAAAACCGAATGACTCGATTTTATTATGGTACAAAATTAAAATATAATATTGCAATATAATATAATGTACGCATATGTTTTAATATTGAGTCGGTTTGTTTTTTGTCATATTTATAGAAATACCTATATTCAGGGGTTTTTTTTATATCCGTTTAACGTTTTAATATTAAAATAAAAAAAATATTTCCATATAAAATAGAAAATATTTACAATTAAAACCTTGTATATTTAGAGATTGAAAATATGTTAAATTTCAAGTTTTAAATGTTCTCGTTTTTTTTTTAATGCACTAAAAATGTCAAAAAATGCCTTTTAAGGTCAAAAAAAAAGTTGATCCATAGAAAACTGTACTTGAAAAGCATTTGTGACCCGGAAAGCATCGTGACGAGTAGATATAAAAAAAAAATTTGATACATTGAAATTCGAGCACTAAATTAATCACTTTATTTTTGAAACGTGCGGCATAGATGTTATGTCCATACACGTTGTGTTACCGACATTTCATGACCGACGTATTAGACATGTTATATTAATTAAGCCTAATACGAAACGGGTAAGATAGACAGTTTTGTGTAGATCTTAACAGTTTTGTTTCTGAGATTCGACTCGTCTCGTCGTCTTATTTATAAAGAACAGTGGGCACTGAGGGCGCGCGACGTTGTCTGGCGAAACACGTCATCGTTTCATTTACGCGACCCGATTTCCGGGAAATGTTTTTTTAAGCTATTGCATAGCTTTTATCGCAGGTCTGGCGTAGTGACTGAAAAAAATTTTTTCGTAACGAAAAAGCGTGACCACTATCTGTGGAATCCCGTAATCCCCCTTTCTATCTACTGCGCGGCGAACCGTATTGTCATACCAACAAAACAAACTCATTTTATGAGAAAAAAAAACTTATGTTTCATATTTTAGTTATCATAGGCCTATAGTTTCTAGGATACAAATTCCTGAATAAATAGAATAATAAAAAAATTTAAAATTATATCGACTTCTTATTTATTTAATATGCAATAGCTTTATCGCGGCAGTCCCCGAATGCCACTTGTCTTTTTTTATTATCATTTTAAAGTTGAAAGTTGCAACGAGGCCTGAAAAAAGTAGACGCCGGATATCGCTGTGCTCGACGACCAACGTTTCGAGTCCCGGGAATAAACACGTCGTCGGGGTCCCACGCATTCAAGTCTCTTACCATAATAATATGCGCCGGTATATATTTTTTAAAAGGGAAACCGATACGCAGAATCGGCGGCACACGACGTTTGGACGCGGTAAAAACGGTAAATCCGCGATTCCGCGGTGTGTAATAAACGCGTGAGCCGTGTCGACGAGTGCAAAAAATCGAAATCGTCGAAAACAACACGCGTCGGGAACGTAAAAACGTATTCGGCACCGCCGCGGGGGAAAATAAAAACCGATCCGATTTTAATTGGCCGCCGGCGTTTCGACGTCGTCGTTACGAACGTATTTTCCGCCGGCTCGTACGTATAGAAATATCGCACACGTATCGAAACAGTTACACCTACCGGTCGCATATCGCTGCCGCTCGTCGTGTGCGAGAATTTATTATTATTGCTACAGTCCGATGTTTACAAACGAATCGATTCCTTTGGAATTCGTTCGTAGAAAATGACATTACTTTCTCCGGGAAAACAGCTGCATAATAGAAATTGTCTATGTAGATAATAACGAGGGGAGATAAAAAAAAAACAATAATAATAATAATAAAAATTTGAATTTATACGTCGCACAGTACAATGATATAAAATAAAAATACGTACAACGACGTCGGTTTCATTATAATAACAGTAGTGGGCACGGCATTAGATCAGAGAAAGGAACAAAAAAACCGATCGTAAATATTATAATACAACAATCGGCGGCGTGTACTGTAGGACACAGTGTGCCCACCTGTCTCGTTGACGGTACTGTCAAATTTACGTTGAATTCGAATGTTATTATGAGACAAACGATGCAGTCGTGCTCGTGATGTGATACAACAAAACATGACGTCTGAGAACGCAGAGAATAAAAAAGAACGCGATGATATGACGTATTCGTATAGTAAAAAAAAAAAAAAAAAATGTTAAAATACCGGATGGCGGTATTTGATTTAATAAACGAAATGGTCACCACAATTAGGTTTCTATAACGGATACGTGACCGTTCTGAACTATTTGTTTCTAATAAGTTTTTTGTTCTGCATTTTTTATTATATACTCAACACGAACAAGTACAAAAATCTATTCATAAAGAAATGGTTTCTCGAAAGCTTAGTGCTTTCTAATTTTTTTTACCGCTCATTCGTAACAAGACAAACACGTGATTGACATTCGTTTATTTAGTCCATACATTCATAATAGTGTAATTGGTTTTATGATAGGTACCGAATTAAAATAATTGTTTGTAAACAAGACCATATTTACGCATTACGCTGAAATTATACATTAATGATGACGAATAATAATTACGATAAATGCGTTCCTCCAATGTGGAAACTCCATGGAGTAACGACTCGTTATTTTCGCAAATCCCAAATAGATCGTTCGAAAACGGAGCCCAAACTTTCAGAGAGGGTTAGGAAGGTGGTTAGGGTGGTTGCAGTTCTACCTCGGCATAATCAGCGGTGTACACGGATAAACGTGTTTAACAACGTGAGATAAAATCTCGGAAAATGATTTTATTTTCAGAAAAATGTGTAATTCTTTTTTTTTTTTTGCTCGTAGTCATTACAATTTTTATTAACGATGTGTTTAATATAAACGATATGTTTACAATGTTGAAAAAATTAATCGAACACTGAATTAATAATCAATGCCGAGAGGCACCAAACGCATTAGCCTCGGGTAGGGCGTGCGATTATTTTTATTAATCGATTATTTTTAACGAAGGATAAATAATCGAATAACCGATTAACCGATTAATAATAGAATATAATCGAATAATCGAATACAATCGAATATTCGAAATAACCGAGTTATCTAAATAACCGAATAATTAAAATAACCGTACTATCGAAATAACCGAATATTTGAAAAAACCAAATACTCAAATTTGAATTAACAAGTATTTAACACGTTCATTGACGCCGGTCGACACGTAAAGCACGTTAGTCGACAATTAAGTTATTGACTTAAATGTTACATAACGGCGGTTATTTTTTTTAGATTTACCTATGGTTGATCATTTGTTTTTTTTTCTTTTATAATAAAACTTTAAATAGCATTATTATTTGATTACTACTGTTATTAAAATACATATTCTATAGTAAGATTATTATTAATCGATTTTTCGATTATTAGTAGATTATTCGATTAATAATCGATTGTTCGATGAAAAACGAAATAATCGATTAATCGATTATAATCGAACATTATTAAAATAATCGATTATAATCGAAAGTTATTAAAATAATCGATTATTACGGAGAAAAAAATAACGGCACAGTCCTAGCCTCGGGTCCCGAAATTTCCATAATTGACTCCAGTCTTTGACCGTGGTCTACGGACAAAAGAGTAAGGCGGACGGTGTCTATATTATATTATACGACCGCAGTGATAACGATCGCTTCACGTCGTGACAGTACGACGACAAAATAACAATAACAACGTGATAATAAGGGTAGTAGTGATAATGTGACCACGTACCATGTTCCAGGTGACCGAGGACCCGAACGCGTACAAGCAGTTCGACGGGCAGCCAGTGGGCGCGGACGGCAAAGTGCCTCTGGACGTGGCGCTGCAACAGCACTTGGACAAGCAACAGCCGCAGCCGGCCGTCAACCAGGAGACGCTGACGCCGCAGGAGCTGTACTCGCTGCTGAACGGTGGCAACCCCGCGGCCACTGCGGTTGTGCCGCAGACCGCTTACATGGTACCACAAACGGTTATGTACGCGGTGCCGCAGCCGGCGGACCTGCAGCTGCAGTACCAGCCACAGACGGTGCCGGTGCAGTACGCGCCGCAACCCGCCGTGCAGCTGCAGTACGCCCAGCCGGCCGGCGCGGAGCTGCAGTACCTGCAGCCGCAAGCGGTCCAATATCAGCCGCAAGCGGTTCAATATCAGCCGCAAGCGGTCCAATATCAGCCGCAGGCCGTCCAGTATCAGTACCAACAGCAACAGCAAGAACAACAACAACAAGACGCGCAATACCAGCAACAGCAACAGCAGGAACAACAGCAACAAGACCAAGCGCAATACCAGCAACAGCAACAGCAGGGACAACAGCAACAAGACCAAGCGCAATACCAGCAACAGCAACACCAGCAGCAGCAGCAGCAGCAGCAGCAGCAGCAACAACAGCTGGACAACGACGTGCAATATCAACAGGACCAAGAGGACTACGACCAGCCGAGAAACAACGGGGAGAAGGGCGAGACAGGCGAACAGGGCGCGGCGGTAGAGGACGAGCGCCGCAAGTACCAGAGCCTTCGGGACCAGTACTACTCGGCGGTGCCCAACGAGCAGACGGCCGACGTGCTGGCCCAGATCGCGCAGTCGGCGGCCATCAACGACGAGTCGGACGCGGCGCCGGCGGCGGCCACCGCGGCCGCTGTCGAGCACGCGGCGCAAGGATCCGAGCCGGCGGCGGAAAAGACTGCGGCCGCGGCGGCGGCGGCGGACCAACCGTCGGCCGGCTCCACCACGTCGGTGCAGATCCAACAGTCGGTGCCGATCTACGAGGGGTCGTACACGGCCGCGGCGTCCGCACGGCGCACCACCAACCAGGAGTACGCGGACGAGGACGGAGGCGAAGACGACGCGGAGGTGATGGAGGGCAGCGAGTCCGTGGCCGCCGTGTCCGCGTCCGCCGAGGCGCCGTCTTCGCAGCAACAGCAGCAGCCGTCGTCGTCCGTCAACGGGCACGCGCCCAGTCAGTTCCCGTACAACGCGGCCCGCATTAACGCGTTCGCCGCCAACTAGTCCCCTCGTGACGCCCACCACTGACTCGTGTCAATTATTATTATTATTTTTATTATTTTTATTATTATTATTATTATTAATTTTGATATCGATATGATATGACGACGGATCGACGCGATGACCATATTATAATACGATCGATTGATATTTACGTTTAACTACCGTTCCAAAATAATCATTTATCGTTTCGTCGTGGATCGCTCATTCCACGCGTTAGGTTAGGTTCGAATAAAATACAATACGATAACGTTTCACACTCGCGAATTTTTCGTTTTTTTACGACTATGGAAAAATTATTTATTATATTATTAAGTATCATTATTATTATTCTAAATCTCCGCTGTCGGTCCGAGCCACGACCGTAAAACAGTATACGTTACATTTTACTATGGTATTACCGTTTGGCTTGATATTACCGATGTGCGGACTCGCGATATATATTTTGTATTTATTTATTTATTTATTTCGATTTCATCCCGTCCGCATTTCGGCCACGACCTTTTCGTACGGCCGTTGCGTCGTTTTCACGCGCGTTTATTTTCATTTCCCTCACCCCGCCCCCTAAGTTTATACGTGAACGATTGCTCAAATCATATCGTTTGATAAGCCTGCCTATCGAGTTGACGTCGTCGATGCGTACCTACGCGTTATGCGTTAGATCTTAGGATGCTGCGCGCCGATAGTCTTCTGCCGACCGTTGTTAGTGGTGCACGTGATTACACGATATCATACGTCTATACAATATAATCATTTATTTCGTTTCATTTTACGCGTTTGTACCGAAACGAGATGGTTTATTGGCTTTAACTGTGGAATGTTATAATTTATTTCATCGGACGGAATCGCCGTGATTCCGTGGCCAGCTTAAACTGTAATATTTTGTGTAAGAATAAAAATATTATGTTTTGTACAAATTGTACGTGTGTTGTTATTTGTACCCGTTACGTGATATTTTAATGTGTATGTGTGTGTGTGTGTGTGTGTGTGTGTATTTAGACCCTATATACGACCGTGACTGCTTGCGACTTAATAATAGTTTTACTACCCCTGAACAATACGGATGTTTCAAAATGGTCGGCGATATTGGGCATTTTAGATTTGGAGTGAAATGATAATCTATTGGTTTTACAACGATGCTATTTATTCTTGACCCACAACAGGCAAGGCCGGTCACCTGTGATCGTAACAAGTTTTTAAGTACTCCACATCAGAAAATAGTATATCGATAGATAACAGGTCCTCCATCTGCATACCCTTTCATCAACAATCTTTCCAACGGCCTGGATGATTTAAAAAAAAAAAAAATATTGAATGATCAAAAATGTTTGAATACATTAAAAAACGTTGTTTCTTTATTTTTTCACCCTAAAACACTTTTAAGTTGGAATACATTCGTAAAACAGTCAATATTAATACATAAAAAGTGCATCAAATGATTTTAAAAATCAATAAAAAGCACTTGGGTCACCCGTGACCAGCCTTGTCTATTTCGTTAAGATTGTAGCTTTGTCTGTCAAGGGTTAATTAAGCTGCTTTGTTATTTATGTTTTTTCAAAAATATTATTTGTAAAAATCTAACGCCCACGATGGCACCGATTATCGACCAAAAGCGTTGACATATCTTATGATGAGAAAATTGTAAGTGTGAATTCAATATAGGATTGCTTATATCAATTCTGTTTCCCCGAAGTATCTAGATCACGAGATATAAAAATATTCCTAAAAGCTAGTCAAATAGTAATGGACCAATTAGATAAAAAAAAAAAAAAAATGTCCGCGTTAAGTAATTGATAATTACAAAAAGCTATTAATACATTTTTAACGCAATATGTGAAATATGAAAAACAAGATGAAAAATCATTCTTTAGACTTATTATGTTAACACGCTTAATATGTCATTTGTAACAGCTTGCTGCCATTAAGAGGGGAGCATATATTATGTCCTTATAAAAATGAAATTAAAGGGTTATAAATATTAGTTCACCTCTTCCCTGAAAAATATTAGAATAGAACAAAACTACAAATCTTCATATATTTTTTCTAATAATATACGGAACAACATCGTGCAGATTATTAAACATTTTATACATTGCATTAAGTTCGAAAAATATACTAAATAAAATGTTAGATTCTAACTACTCAACAGCAATTATAATTTTATTAGCTTCTTTTATTCTTCAATTTTTTCCGTCAAAATAGTTTTTTATACCTAATGTTTTATAATCTATAACGTTTAATAAATGATTTACTATGATACATATATTAATTATACGAGGTGACTATAGACAGTATGAAACTCATTGAATTTTTTTTTTTTTATTAGACTGCATTATTTTTTTTAACGTTCTAGTTTTTTTCTCAGTTACTCCACTGATTAAATGTACTATAAAATCTAAGATTCGTATTTCGAAGTGTTTGATCTTATTTGAAATTTCAAAAAAATATGCTTTTAAGCTTTTTCTAATAATAATTTTGTTTATTGGAAATTATATATTTGAGCGTTTGATCTTTGAGACATGCATACAATAATTTATTATTTAAAAATGGTTAATTAAAGAAAAACAAATAATTATTATAAATACGTTTAGAAGTAGTTTTTAGGTGGTACACTTCAGAAGCCGAATACCTATAGGTAATAGGTAAGTATAGACTATCTATATTAGGTTTAGATAATCAACTAAGATTGATGATACAGACTATTATTAAGTTAAACATTAACAAAAATATAAATAAATGTTACACAAATTATTTTAGACGGAGTAAAATAATGCAGTTGTTTAATTTTGTTAGATATTCGAAGGAAACGACTAGCTTACATATATAGAAACAATGACCTAGGGTATTCCAAAATTAAGCACAAAGGGTACAAGTCCATCTACATTGGTCATTCTAAAAAAAATGTCTTGGACTAGTCTATAATAAGCTTGTCCTCTCCTGTCCCATTTAGAATATAAAATGTAATATTAGGTATGCCTACTGTATACTAGCTGCAGTACTTAACAGCAGCGTGATCCAACCATTTTTTAGTTTGGAGCTTAATTTATACTTTCAAATTAATTTGGTGGGTAGGGAAAATTTTTATTGATAAAAACTTAAATAATAAATATGTTTGTAAGTTAACTGCACAAGGTGTCAGTATGTCACCAAATCCTTTGACAAGGATATTTAAAAAGTTATAAAACGTAATTGCAATGTTGCATATGTATGTATTTTGATTTTAGGGGTGCCAAAGCAAATAGACTTTTCGTGTGAGACAATAATAATTTACAGCATTGCGTCATTGTACACAGAGTTTTAACGTATTTTTTCAACCTTATTAATGTTTCTGGCACACTATACATGGTTCATCATAAATGGACAGGTGAAGACGCGTGCTAAATAATACCTACCATTCTGGTACACCACAATGGCACGATGACCGGTTCGTTATTCAAAAATTAGGACTCTACTTATATAAGTAGAATCCTAATTTTTGACTTAATAGCCGATCAACTTTAAGATTAACATATTTATATTGTAATGAAATTTTTTACTTTATTTCATATTAAGTACCTATATACGCAGAATGAATAAAATTATAACTAATATCGTAGAAAAAAAAACTACCAAATAAATATTTTTTCACGAATAAACATTGAATCATAATATGTATCATATGTAGGTACCTACATTTTTGAGTATAACCAAAAACATAAATAAATATAGTTATGTTGAAACCAACCTGAGGACGTGGTCATCCAGTGGCCCAATTTTATGATTCACTACTGTAGTGTTCTTTTGAAAAATCAGTAGGTAAAATAAAATATTGTAAACACGAAAAAACATTCTGATAGGTATACAGTATGGTATCCGAACGGAATATGGTAAGGGATCGTTATGGTTAAAAATAACATACATTTATGAAATAAAAAAAAAACAAATAGACCTTAACGTTTTAGTATCAATATATATATATATATCATTAAACAAGTAGGTAGGTACCTAACTAAGGAAAAAATGCAACTCCATAGTTGTAAACCAGATAATAAAGTTTTGGTAACACGTGTTATAGTATAAATTTAATACTTAAGGCTTACATATTTCTTTTATAACATTTAATAGTAAACATTTATTTTAAATAATATGTACAAGATTAGGAATATTATTGGTTTGTATTTACTAAAATGTTAGAACATTATTTAAATTTTAAAGTAAAACAATTAAAATAAATATCATTACTATGTTCATTCCAAGAAAATCACAAGAAGCTTTCTTACTACAAGTAAATAGGTACAAAAAAAAAGGTTATAAAGTAATGCAATACCTACTCTTTAAATAGTTCATATTTTGTTGATAAAAATAATCACTTCAGTACATTGAAAAATCATAATAAATATATAATAGGTAGTTAAAAAAAACTTAAGTACTCCTTTAGAAAGCATCCCCACACGTTATGAAAAAAAATATTAATCCATAATATATCGTTATTTTCAAAATTCAGTCGCACATAAAATTACTGATGAGTGACTGTAATAATTAAACTTTGTTATATATATATATATATATATATATATATATATATATATATATATATATATATATAACAAAGTTTAACTATTCATTTCAAAATGTTTGATATCTTTTCAGGGTGGTCAAGCATTCCCAATTACCATTGTTTGTTACTAACCATTAGTAGTATTATGCTTAGGCAGGTTAACTAGATATTCATAGACATGGCACCCATAGGTAGGTAACATTTTAGAGGGGGTAAAATAATTTTCATTAAATGTAAGCCTTAAAAATGTTGATGTTAATTTCAACACACACACACACACACACACACACACACACACACACACACACACATATATATATATATATAGCATTAATATCTAAGTATTCATAATAAATAATTAAATATTTATGATATAAAATACCTATCTAATTAAAATACATTTTAAGAAGTACAAATAAAAATCCCTATGAGATAATAGTGATGGAAGTTTGTCTTTTGTTCCTTCAACCATCGGGCAAGATAATGGTGACAGACGTATTGAATTTTATAGAAATAAAATATCATTTTCATGAAAAGGTTCATATAGGTTTTTCGATTTATATCCAATGTTTTATAATGATTGGATGGATTAATTACTTTGTATATATGTTACGGGTAAATTATAAAATATGGTTAGTGTTCACATTATCCGGGTAATGTGTATACTACCTGACTGTACCTATTGGATAAAGTAAAAATACTATTTATAAAACGCTTATTTCGTACATTACCCGGGTACATAGGCATGTGCAGACCCCTGGGCCCTGAGTCAGGTAAGGCTAAATTCAATCTGATCACCCACCCCCTGTTCACGGTCACATAAGAAAAAGATTATTACTAGACAAATTTTGAAGTGACACTTTAGTGGTTTTATTGGTGACTGGTAAATGTAAACAATAAAACACATTAAAATAAAACAATTAGCCTATATGTAATGTACCAGTGTATATTATTATTATTAATTCAAAAAACATAATATACATATATAATATATATATCGATACCTTAGAGCACACATGTTCCATGTCCATTTTCCTCATTTTTGGCAAATCACTAAAGAAGTTTTGTTGTTTGCATAGCTTTAAAACTAGAAAATATATTCCTTTTTCTTTATAATAACTATCCAAAATAAAATATTAATTATGAAGTATTTGAATTAAAACAAGCGGTTTTAGTTACTTATGCTATCAAAATCAATTAAATAACATTTGAAGTCGGACATAGGACTTCTGTGCACAAAAAACCCAGCTTCAACATGGACATTAATTGAAAATTAAAAAATTAAAATATCAAATATCAAAACCTTTTTTTTATTGTTCCTAGAAAAAGCAATATAAAATAACAGAATACAAATAAGTATTATTTAAAAATTAATTTTAACATTTCAGTGAAAGAATTAAAAATTAAAATGAGTTAAAAAAATGAAATAAAAATTGTATACTTAGTTTACTTTAATGTTCGTCTAAAGTTTCTTCTTCATCGTTTAAATTCCACAATGCTTGGTCTCTAATTCCATTAGCTGAGGGTAAATTATCGAAGAAAGAGAAGTAGTCTTGAGGGATAACTCCTTTTTTGATGAGGTTCATAAGGTCTCTTTTTTTGGCCAAAGACACTGGGTGTTGCTTATTATATTTTTTGGGAATTTTAATGGATTCCCATAACAGATTTTTATCGTTAACGTTCATGTACTCAAAATTATCTACAGCTACATCATACTTATAGCCAACTAAATTTTCGCCTCTCACAAATCTCAACCATTTCAAATGAATCCATTTCACTTCTTTGCCCATAACGTTCTTTTTTCTGCTCGTCACTATTTTATGACTCAAGTCCTGAATATCATAAATATCATCAAATCTATTTTGGTACACTTCGTAGGGAAATGGTTTTTTTCTACACATTTCAATTAGACATTTATAATCACTCGGAACATATAAATTCCGATGTCGTCTGTATTTTTCTATCGTCGCGTGGATGCTATCTGCCTCCAGATAGCTGTGCCCACTTTCCATAAACTTTAAGTCAATTTTTTTTATGTTACCAACTGTATTTACAGCATACAGCAAGGCAGCAAAAACATTTTGATTGCGATTTTGTCCACCACACGTATCTGCATAGAATACTACATGTTCAACTTCACCTGGGAGGTTTTTAAGATATTTCAATAAACAGGTTCCAATTTCCGCACTTCCTTTTTTCCCCTGGGTTTCGTCCCACAAGAAGCATACACCTTTTTTTCTAGAATCATAAACTGTAAAGTTCATAAGTGAGAGCTTTCTCGAAAAATAGATTTGGGCATCACCGGCGTACGGCAAAGTTAATACAGCCTGTAAATCAAAACTAGCGTAAATCATAGTTTCCGAAATTTCTGCATCATTTTTATCTTTTTTTTTCATATTTGCGATGTTTTCTTTCCTCTCCCTATGCCTTTTATAGTTCTCGTTGTATTCCGTGGTTTTTGTACGTTCTGCTTCATTGCATATAGAACACTGGTCTTTCTTGGGCAGGAAGATAGCTAAAGGTGGCTCAAATTCTTTGAAAATTTTGCGAAAAACGTTCATGTTCACATTTGAGCTCGTCGTTTTGTACACAGTCTTGACATAGCATGGACTTAAGATTTGTGTGCACTACAATAAACGGAATATAGAGGACATAACCTTTTTCGTTTTAGCGTATTTTCTATTCATTTTTATCATGAAATGGACATAGAGCGTATGTGCATTTGATTTTATTGTGTACCATGATTTTAACGATGTCAATATTTCAATTATGCCAAATTTGGACATAGCACATGTGTGCTCTTAGGTATCGATATATAAGGTAAGGTGGGGCAAGTGTGAACACTTTTTTTTCAACTATTATGGTCATTAAATGGTGCCTGTATTATTTATCTATTTAATGTTTATTAGATACTACATAAACACTTACAGAGAACCCAAATTTATACTCAAAAAGCCTGATAAATTAAAATTTAACTGTTTAGCGCTCGTTTCAAAACATAATTTTGAAAATCACACTTTCCCCATTATCTGGGGCAACTGTAAATCAGCTCATAAAAATATGTTATAACTATATCGCAACTTATTGGGGCAAGTGAGATAATTTAAACGTTTTAATTATTTATTTGATACAAAAATGAACAAAATTGAACCATTAGTTTTAGAGTTATGATCTTTTTTCTAATTATAAATTTAAGTCTTCCAGATTACACGTGGCAATTGATTTATTACCATAATGTATTGGTTGGATTACTGAATGAATAAACACTCAAATTAACTATTTACTTTTTTTTTTTTAATTTAATTTGCTTTTAATTAAAAAAATAATCACAGCAAAGCGATTACAATATACCTAATGGTGTATCAAAAACAAAAAACAAATATGTGATTCAACTTTACAATTGCACTAACCATCAACATCAACAGTTTTATTAAATGAACCTAGGTCCAGCAATTCAACTTTACAATTGCACCAACCATCAACATCAGCCGTTTAGTAAATGAATCTGGGTCCAGCAATTTAAGTATCAATTATCATACTGATGACATTACTACTTTTCTAATGCCTATATCATTTGAACAGTTACTGCTACAGACATGTAAGCAAACCATACCAGTAAACGGTCCCCAAAAGAGAAAACGGATTGCTGAAGGATCTGAAGTATTGACTGTTAATGATTACCTTGATAAATTGATAGCAAACCAACAGGAAAAAGAGAAAATCGAGAAAGTAAAAAAACAAAAACTTATATTGAGACAGAAAAAAACTCAAATAGTAATGCAAAGTTGTTTTGGGAATTTTATAAGAGTCACAAGCTTGACCTATAGTCATTCTGTGTGCTCATACTTCCTCTACAGCAATACACAAATCACGTTTTGTGTATTGTGAAGTCCTGGTCGATATTCGTTGGTAATTACGAACCATTTTCTATATATTAAATTATAATAAGATTATTATTTATAATAAATAAGTACGTATAATGGAATTGGGGCAAGTGTGATTACTAGTTCTCACTTGCCCCAAAATTATTATCACACTTGCCCCGATACAAAAATGTACAGGGGCAAGAGTGAAAGCGTATTTAAACAAATTAAATTGTAATATATTGTTATTTTATCATTCAATTATTAAAATATAGAACATAATTAATGAACTTACTCATTTAGATGACTCAAATCTGTTAATAATTAGTATAGTTAATAATATATAATATTTTGTCTTTCACCGAGTCCAAAACGGTATCGGATTTTTACACGCGAGCACGAACTAAGATATACAGGACTGGAAACGACCAAATATCTCAAGGGAACCCAATTGACTAACGAAAAGTACATATCGATTCTTGGCGCACTCTACCAGCCAATTAGTTTACTACTCATTTTAATTTTAATCATAGTATACATTTTTGACATTTGATAAAAAATTATAAAATAAATTAAAAAAATCTAATATTTTTGTACTGTAATAGGTATATTTTAATATTTATGAAACTGTAAGTTTAGAACATTTTTTCTTCTTAGCATTCACTTTTGCAACATTTTTATTAACTATTTGTGTATACTGCCGCATTCGCATGGTAATGTAGTATGACAAAATTGAAGTTAATGTATCACATTTGTGTTGACTACAAGGCCACTTAATGCTATTTAATGAGCCTGAAAAAAAATAATTAACCGTCAAATTAAATGCATCGCTGTAATCACAAAATTTAGAAAATGATTTTTCAATTTCTGTAATTAAAGAAAATAAAATCTTATTTGGGTAAGTTAATGCTCCTCTTGATTTTAAATTTGTCAGTACTGATTCCGGCCTATCACAAAAATCTGTTGTGCCTGAAAAATTATTAACTTTTTTAATATTTACTTTAGATTTAGATTGATCAGTTTCAAAGTGTTCCTATGTAGATATAAATTATACTTACCAACTATTGCCTTCTGACAGACCTTGCAATTTATATGCTTCATGAAGTACCTTGTTATGTATCCACATATATAATATAAAACACAGGTTTCTGTGTCAACTTTAAAATAATTATGATCATTATTATCAAATACATCTTCTACTTCTAAACCTACTGTCACATAGGAATCTAGTGTTTTACGTAAGTGCTCAATTTTTTTTTCTTTTTCTGTGATGTCATTAGTATTAAAAATGGTTTTTAAATCACTAATAGTAATTTTGGGAGTTTCCAAACTTAAAATTGAACAATTTCCACTTTTTGGAGGTTTCAGTATGGAATAGACAGCCAACATTTTGTATACTTGAAGGAAAGTTGGTGTACACGGGTGATCATTTGGACCTATTGCTTGCCTCACAGTACCAAAAAATTGCTATGTAATTAAAAAAAAAAAAGCCGGTAAGACAATGGTGGTGGAAGTTCGTCCATCGTCGCTCCGCTCCTCGGACAAGATTATGGTGATGAGTAGAGATACAGGAGTTGGGTGGGATACACGAGATGTGTTGATAGATTAGGCATTATAGGATAGATTAGGACATTATTTTATATTATAAAAAAAAAAAACGATTCTGAACGAAGATGAATTGTCAGTGAATAATATGTTTATAGTAAATCGTAATTTAACGCCTGAAATTGAAATTTTAATACAATTTAATTAATTAATAACAATGAATTACCCTCGTATTTTTTACAATTATGGTAAGCCGAACTTATGGCCAACCTTGTATTAAAATTTCAATTGTTAGCTTCTAATAAAAAATTTTTTATGAATTTTTACCTACAAAATACATAGCAAATATACATGATTTTGACGAATTTTGTCAATATTAGCACTTATAAACGCTTATAAAAAAATTTTGTGACTATGTATTTTTATAATTTTTGAATGGGAGTTAGAACAACTTATGTGGACCCTTCTATTAAATGTTCAAGTATTTCGTCCGAGCTACATTTTTTTTATCAACATTTATAAAAAAAAAAATAAAAAAAATCGAATATTTCAAATGCCTATAAATTGATTAAAAATGAGTGAAATCTTTTGAAAATAAAATTATATAAAGAAAATGCCAATATAAACAACTGATAAAATTTTCAAGTTTCTACAACTTATACTTTTTGAAAAAAAAACAAATAGCAAAAATCGTTTGAGGCTAAACCGTTGTTTAACGTGTTTTTGTAAAAATTTAAATTTCAAACACTCATAAATTTTTTTTGTCTGAATCCGGTAGAGTTTTTTTTGCAGATAATTGAAGAAAAACTAATGAAAAACCTTGTACCAAATTTTCAAAACTTAGTTATAAAAGAAAAAAATTTTACGATTTTTCAACAACAAAATTATTTGTAAATTTTCGCAATTTTTACATATTTCGTATAAATTGGAACTTTGAGCACTTATAAAAAAAAATTGTGACTTACGATTTTGGATTTTTTTTATCAGTTATGGAACAACTTATAAGAAACCTTGTATTAAATTTTCAAGATTTTCTGGCAAAAAAAAAAAATTTTATCGTTATTTTAAAAAAAAATACTTAAAAAAATTGAAAATTTCAATTGTCTATAATTAGCTCAATAAAAGTCAAAATACTTTGAAAATTTAACGGTGTATAGAGAACGCTAATCTTAACATTTGGTGAAAAATTCAAGTATTTACATCGATTAGTTTTTGAGTTATAGCAAAATAAAAAATTTGATTTTGTCGAAAACTGGTTTTGCGTAAAATATACCGTTTTTCCCTCATTTTTTAAGGGTTTTTCCCGGCGCGTTAAAAAAATATTGAAACTTTTAACTTTTGACCACCCAAAGTACCAACTAGATTCAATTTCCTTTCAGAAAAGTTGCTATATAAGGCAATCGAAGCATTTTTACTGCCCCAAATCGTGTCGACAGACAAAAAAAAAAAAAAAAAAACACACATCATTGTAAAATCAATACATTCTTCACTCCGTTCAGAATCTAAAAAAACAATAATATTTTATTATAAATTTAATTATTAGATAAGTAGATAAATAATTTGTTTTACTTCTAAACGATCCTGGTTCATTTTATAAGTTAATATATACTTAAAACCACATTCATTCAGAAGGTATTTACAAAGATCCAATGTTGATTGTATAGTGACTCTTAATCCCTCAGCAGTTGATTGCGTTAAAAACTCATCTTCTGTTATACCATGTTGATCAACTTGATCTTCCCAAGAATCAAGCCATGCAATGGTATCTTCTAAAACCTATGAGCCATAATTATAGGATTGATTTTGAATTATAATTACATATATACTATACTTAGCATATTTGCCTACTTTAAAATCATTGCTATTTTTTTTAATCCCTTCAGCTGGGTATTTTCGATTCAAAACATCAAACAATAAATTTAATCTTTCAGTAAATTTTTGCATTTCATAACTGTTTTTTAATGAATCAACCTTAATATATTCCCTATAAAACTGAATACCCTTAGCCATAGAATCACTGAATATCTGCAACACCATTTGTCAAATTTGTATAAATTATCATCTACAATTCTACAATAATGTCTAAAATATAAATATTTTGTTTAGTTACTTGAGTGGCTAGTTTCACACTCATTTTAGCAAAATTGTCTGGAGCTATATGTCTTGGTGTTATTTTAGGGCATACTTTGGTTGGAGAGTTTGAATTTCTTGCTATATCATTCATATATACATCTACATAATGTGACCATCTAATAAAAGGCTTTTCTGGAGACTCCTAAGTATATATATATTATAACTTATAAATAAGTATTATTTAAATGCAAAAGGTTTGACCTGTTTGGTGTTCAGTTATATTACTTACTTTATTAGATGAGGTGCATCAGAAAACATGTACACCTTTTTATTGTTTTTCAGAGGATGTTCAAAATAATTTTTTACTTGGCCTTTTTGACACGTACGTGTCACCAACCCCCCCACTTAAACATTTTCAAAATTTTTCTGCGCAGATATTTAGCATGTAATTAGCATGTATTTGCATGCCTAATTTTGTAGTTTGCATGCTTTTTGTTTAAGTGTAAAATCAAAAAATGAGTAGGGGGGCTGTAGACACGTGTCTCCGACCCCCCTACGTGTTATAAATACTAATTTTCAAACTTTTTCTTGTGCCAATATTTAGCACGTAATTAGCATGTATTTGCACGACCGGTCCCGTAACTACAACTCAATCTCAACTTGTGCAAAATCTGGTTATCTAATTCGCACGTGTCCCCAGCCCCCCCCCCCCCTCAAGTGAAATACTTCGATTTTCAAACTTTTTCTTATGCCAATATTTAGCACGTAATTAGCATGTATTTGCACGACCGGTCCCGTAACTACAACTCAATCTCAACTTGTGCAAAATCCGGTTATCTAATTCGCACGTGTCCCCCCCCCTCAAGAGAAATACTTCGGTTTTTAAACTTTTTCTTATGCCAATATTTAGCACGCAATTAGCTTGTATTTGCACGACCGGTCCCGTAACTACAACCCCGTCTTAACTTGTGCAAAATCCGGTTTTCTAATTCGCACGTTAGCTGATTTTCCAAATATCTTTTGTGTCTTTTACAGACTCAGTTTTAAAATAATACCGTTTACCGGTTGATAATATCGTAATATATAAAAAAACTCTATATATATATATATATATATATATATATATATATCAAACTTTCAAACGTGCAAACAGCATGTGCGTCCTGCGTTGTTAATTTTTGCTGTCAGTTGTTACTTATTAAGTAATCAAGTATTATTTTTTTTAAAACGATGGATGATACCGAAGAAAATTGTTAATTAGACAATCCATGTCCACAAGTGAATATTAGTTTGCCATGGCCAGTATATAATTTACATTTAAAGTAAAAAAAATACTTTTCGACTGTGATTTATACTAGTGATGGGCACTACCGAATAGTTTACACTTATTTTTTACGAAATAAAATTACATCATACTCATCCACCCATTTTCAAGGATATAAATATATTATTTAAAGTTGTAACTAGTTGTTTAAAACAAATATTCAACTCATATAACCCATTTTTGGTTGCATGATATTGAATTACCTATACTAATATGTACGTAATAAGAATTAAACTGTTAATATTTTAATTTTTGCAATTTTTTTTTTGCAAAAAATGACATGCTTATTATTTAATCATTTAATTTATTACAAAAATAAAATGATCGTTATCAACTATCTGTGGGTGTCTCTTTATAGGTTTTGGCGTAGAGATTGTCGTATAAACCAAAAAAATAAAAAATTCAACATCTTTTTATTTATGACAAATAATAATATACATAAACTATAATAATTATGTACATTATACATACCTGTATAATACAATGCTTAGAACTTGTGGTGTTTGTAGTGATGGTTTTCATAAATTTAGTAATTATCTAGGAATTAACTGAAGGGTGTCGAGTATTCTTGACGGTCGTACAAAAAATCACTAAAATGATGTGATTACTTATTAAACTAAATGAAGGATAGAAAACCGTGACAAATTCATATCTTGCTATAAGAAAATAAGTAAACTACAACAAATAAAATTGTAAACATTATAATATAGGCTACGATTAAAATGATAAAATACATTATAAAAAGTATAATCATTCCAATGTTTTTTATTTTTTAAGAAGTTTTTCATTTTTTCAAAGATTATTATTATTATTGTTATTATTTTTTTTTTTTTTTGAGTTGCTAAGAGCTCTTGAAGTCATCGTATTGAAGGTGGTTATAGGCTAACATTGTATAAAATATTCATACAAAATATATAATTGACAAATGACAAGTATGAAAAATAAGGTTCATAAGATTGTTTTTAATTTCTTTATTTCAGTTTACGCATCGACTTTTAGGAAAAGTTTAAACGATAATTTGGATATTATTTTTGATTCATAATACTCTTTTTAATCTGATTAAAATTAATTTTTAAGTTAATTAATTTAAAACTGAGTCTGTAAAAGACATAAAAGATATTTGGTAAACCAGCTAACGTGCGAATTAGAAAACCGGATTTTGCACAAGTCGAGATTGAGTTGTAGTTACGGGACCGGTCGTGCAAATACATGCTAATTACGTGCTAAATATTGGCATAAGAAAAAGTTTGAAAATCGAAGTATTTCACTTGAGGGGGGGGGGGGCTTGGGACACGTGCGAATTAGATAACCAGATTTTGCACAAGTTGAGATTGAGTTGTAGTTACGGGACCGGTCGTGCAAATACATGCTAATTACGTGCTAAATATTGGCACAAGAAAAAGTTTGAAAATTAGTATTTATAACACGTAGGGGGTTTGAGACACTCGTCTACAGCCCCCCCACTCATTTTTTGATTTTACACTTAAACAAAAAGCATGCAAATTACAAAATTAGGCATGCAAATACATGCTAAATATCTGTGCAGAAAAATTTTGAAAATGTTTAAGTGGGGGGGTTGGAGACACGTACGTGTCTTAAACGCCATTAAAATGAAAATCATTATTTTATAATTCATATTATACATAATGTTATATTATAACAATGCGATTGGCTCATACAGATAAAGCCACCAGACACGTCCGGTCACTAATGGTTACGGATCGTAAAAAATCAACACGCCGATATATTATAGTAGGCTCGATCGAATGAGATTATTTGCTAGTGGACGAAAATAACTCGGATAGTTTTTGAATTTGTTCGCTTATCCGAATGGCTGAATAACTTACCAGTCGAACAAAGTTTGATTGACATATTCACTTAATACATATATAATATATTTGATAACCGTCCGGTTTGTTGCGGTTCGTATTTCATTCGAACATACGACATTCGTACACACGACGATGGACGGACAGATCTCTTACAGTTCCTGCGCTCACGGAGAAACGGAGCCGATGTCGGGCGTTTTCGGACTGATGAAGAAATGCGATCTGTGCCAGTCGCGAATTTGGAACGTATTGAACGTCGTCAAATGCACCGGTAAGTCCGCTACACGCGCGCGTATCTTATGAATGTATACACAATCGACATAATACTGGTGCTCTAACGCGGCAAGTCCTCTATAGGCTTTCATAAGACTCGACTGTATTTTACGCGAGGCGATCGCGGAAAAACATTTTTTCCGCTTCGTCGACAAACAAACGCATAGGTATACCGATTGGTTTTTAGACGATTTCACCTGTAAATCACGGGTCTTCAACATTTTTATGGAGAGGGCCCCACATTATTATTTATACAAATCTCGCGGTCCGCATCCGTGGTAAAAGCACGTGTTTTACACTAAATTCCAGTATACTATTATTACAATTTTCATGATTAAATTTGAAATCACAAACCATTGTTAATGTCATTTAAACGGCCAACGTTTATAACACGTGAGTAGGTAATTCAATCTGTTTCAACGCACTTTTCCCGATTTTTTTCAACATCGACGGCCCCGTTTTAATTTTATCGAAATAGAAAAGACGCACGCTATATTTCAAACTTGATCGCGGGCCGCAAATAATGACAAAACACTGTCACGTGTGTCCCGCGAGCCTCGGGCCGAAGACCCCCTGCTTTAAATAACCCTTTCGAAACCTATCGAATTGTATCACCTGCTACCATTTCCATAGGAGTTAAGATTGACCCGGGGTCGCCAGTGAATTCAGTCGACTCCGAGTTCCTTCCGCGTCGCATTGTGCAAAACACGCTTTTCCAAATGCCAACCGATAAAAAACGTGCTGGGCTCCACTGCACGAACGTCGAAAGATATTTTGTTTTTTTGAAGTGAAAACTTCTTTAGGCACGTTGAGCACCCCGTATAAGAAAGCATTTGCGAGTGAGGAAAAATTATGATCTCGCGACACCGTCACCGCGAGTAGATATATATACAGTGGTATGTATATTTGCGAGCGAGGAAATAAGTATGATCTCGCGACACCGCCACCGCCACCGCGATTATATATATGTACTGTGGTATATACATTAGTGTATCAAAGCTGCGCACGCAGAAGACGGCATTACATATTTTTTAAAAACGAAGAGAAATTGTTCTAGTATATATACACATACACGCTCACACTTAAGTATAACAGTACATTCCACAGTACATATATATACATGTACTCTCGGTGGCGGTGGCGGTGTCGCGATTTCATACTTTTTTCCTCACCCGCAAATGCTTCCTTACGGGGTGCCCAACCTGCTTAAGAAGTTTTCACTTCTACTGGCAGTCCCCCGACTGGTAATGTTTTTTTTTTTTTACGCGTCTATACCCTGATTCTGTGTGCGTGGTTGTAGCTGATTTGCGCGTTCCGACAATCGAAATTAAACATCAACGGTAAAATTCGCGTTTTCTCTGACCTCACAGATTGTAGCTGTGTCTTGCACGGGTCGTGTGCATTCAACAATCTGCTGTCATTGATGGCTCAAGACTCGGCGGAGCGAACAGGCCCTAGGAAATACACCGAGGTAAGCGATCGATCAAATGCTTTTATCGTAACGACCCCGCCTGTGTTTCGCAGCGCAGCTATACTTGACGAAAACACAGCTCTCGAATCGTACTGTCTTTTTTTATTGTTTTTTTTATTTTTTGCCGGTAAAAATACGAATTCTCGTCGATTACGTTTCACGTCGCGAATACTCGCCGGAGAGGTAGTTAAACAAAGTTCGGTACTGTTTCTCCAAACAGGAGCTTCGTATGAGATAATGGGCTTAAGGTACGTTTTATATATTGTCAGTTTGTCGGCCAGCGGAATAGTACTGTTTCGGTTTAGGACTGCAGATGTAGTGCAGCCCTGGCACCACGCGCCTTAAGAATGGTGTTGTGAATATGTTTGTCGAAGCTTAGGTCGTGATTGAAAATACTTCGCATGATAGCTCCATTCGAGATGATGGTTTTGTAATTTTAGCTTCATGTTGTGTTTTTCTGCATCGAGGACCAAATATCCACTGCTACCGTTTTGGATACGTTTTCTCAAAATTCTCCCGCATAACCGTACATTATATTAATTATATTATAGTCTTTTCAAAATGAGATCGGTACCCGGCGTAAGGGCGGCAATCTCGCCGTATTTCTGCTTGTCGATTAGGCCTATCGCTGCCGTATCAGCCGTTTCGGTCCGAGTCCGAAATCACACGATGATTTTTTTGATTGATGATTTTGTTTGTTTTTGTTATTTTCGTTATTATTTTTTTTTTCATAACACCGCAGAACGAAACTTCGGGGACGACCAAAGCGTGGTGTTTTGCCAGGGCTCAGAACGACCGGGCGCTGATTTTGAAGAAAAAAGCGTTCGACTCTATGACGCCGGAAAAGCGTCGGGCCGTGGAGCGAGAGATCAGGGCGCGAAAAGCAATTGAACGGCGCGACGCTATGGCCAAAAAAGAGGACGAGACGCCAGCCCGGCTACCGAAAAACACGTACGCAACGAAGAACGTGACGGCCAACGTGAAGCAAAACGTGAGGGCTGGAATGACTAGGGACGCGAAGGCTGGGTCGACGGACAACGTGACGGTGAACGCGCCGTCGCGGCGTGAAATGCCCGCCCCGGAAATCGATCCGCGTGTGGTCTCTAAATGGCCGAGGAAAAGTTTTCACGACGGTCGGCCGGCCCCGGCCCTCCACACGTCTGGCGTGTCTTCCGGGCCTGCGACGACGGGCCACGGAAAATCCGGGCCTTTGGGTCGCCGGAAATGTGGTGTACCGCCGCGGGACTGGAATCCGGCCCAGTACCGTGCGCGGGTGGACCGAACCGAACCGAACGCGACGGCCGACTTTAAGACGACGAACGTGGGGGCCGGCGAGATGAAAAACGTGCTGCCGGTGAACGTGCCGCCGTCGTGGCGTGACATGCCCGCCCCGGAAATCGATCTTTTCGTCGTTTCCAAATGGGTGAGGGAAACTTTTTGCGGCGGTCGGCCAGCACCGCCCTTCGCGCGCGCCGTGTCCACCGGGCCTGTGGTGGTGGGCCCCGGGAAGTGCGGGCCTTCACGCGACCGGGAAATCGGGTCGTCATGCGACCGGACATGTGGGCCCTCGCCCGTCCCGAAGCCGGCCGAGTACCGCGCGTGGGCGGCCCCGCAGACGACATGTTTGCTGGACACGAGCGTGCCGCCGACCGCCGTGCCCGCGCCCCCGGGCCCCGGCCCGCACTGGTGGGGCCGTCAGGCGTTCGGCCCTTTTACGGGCCCCCTGATGTGGCACCCGGTACACGCGGGCCCACGGTCCTTCGAGAGGCCGGAATTGAACACGTCGTCGGAGGAGAAGCGCGGCCCACCGTTTTCGTTCGACGTGCCCGGCTATCTGGACGGTGTGCAGCGACCGGCCCTGTTCAAGGTCACCGTGACGCCGTGACCCCGACATCGCTCTCCCGAGCAACGTGGTTGCCGTGTCCCGAGTCCTGGAGTCAGGAACTTTGAATCGATTTCGAACAACAACGCGTCGGTTCGAATCGTTTAAACTTTGAATTACCCTCCACTTGTTTCCCCCGATTTTCTTCTTTTTTCCCATATTGATCAACCCTTACCGCCATATTAGGTCGCTCTAACGTAATTCCATTCAAAATTTAGTTATAAACATTACATAAAACCTTCTATTTTCTCACTAAATGTTATTTATAGACGTGTACACATGTATTATTCTTAAGATCATGTAGGTAGGATCTGTCATAGTCAAATATTATAATTGTTGTCCAAAACATTGCTAATATCATACTATGTGATCGCCACTTGGCTTTGAATTTATTAAAAACACGTAAAAGACTTATAATCGTTGGTTCCCCGTTAGGTATTACCGTTAGGTACGATTCAACCTCAACCCGGATGGGCTCTAATTTTGGTAGTTTTGGATTAATGTTTACTAACATTCTTAGACGGAATGATAATTTTACTAACAATGTTTCACCCTTAATGTGTTGTAATCCAATTAGGAAAAAAAACGATTGATCCACAGTGAACCACTAAAAAAATACCAACTCGAATTCATAGGTTTTAAAAACATTGCCGAAAATGATGTCTCGTCGTGTGTTTTAATATTGTATTGTATACCTATTATAATCAATAAACATATTGTATTATTACCAATCATATAGTGTATTGTAAAATAAATATAACATGATGAGTTCCAAGGGCGTCCCTGACCCTATTTTCAGGGAGGGGCGACTTTTAGACTTGTAATGTCAATAAAATTCTTTGAATCGTTTGTGTTCTGCAAATCTATCTATTATTTTGCACGCATCTAGTGTACTACGTGAATTGTGAAGACGTATTCGTGTACTACAATAATATCATTACTATTTCGTGTTTAACAAAAAAAAAAATTATCGAACGTTCAGTATCAGATAACGTGTATCTAAAAGTATCTATCGTTATGAAATCGATACGATACGAGCTGGGTAAATTCCAAGCGCTTCTATCAATATATTACACACCTATATCATAATCTATGACTTTAAATTATTTCGTAATTTTTTTCTCATGATTGTTATAATATAATACAGATAATATAAAAAAAAGTAAAAAAAAAAAATTGAAAATGGCCCAGGGGGGGCAATCGCCCCATCACCCCCCAGAAATACGCCCCTGATGAGTTCATATATAGTATTATACCTGATTTTAAATTATTACAGATGTATACAATGTATTCGATATACGATTACTGTTTGTTTATATTTGGAAAAATTACGAAAATTTCAAATTTAACTGAACATTCAATTCTTTTTAATTACTCGATTTCATAGACTGTTCGTGTTTTGACGTCAACGAAATCATTAGTTATTTTATCAGTGTTACGTTTCTTTATTTTTAGTGCTTAATATCGCGAGGATTGAAAGCTACAATAAAATTACATTACAATTTTTATTTTTATTTTTAAAACTCAAATTTCAAAATTTAAAATTTTAATTTAGAGTTTGAAAAAAAAATCAAAATAGCCATTTTGTAAACATGATTTTTAGAAAAATTTTGGTGTTTGAAATTCTTATAAAGGTTGATCCGTTTCTCATTAAATTCGATTTTTCGTAAACTTTAAAAAATCATAGAAAATGAACGGATCAACCTTTATAAGAATTTCAAACACCAAAATTTTTCTAAAAATCATGTTTACAAAATGGCAATTAATTAAATAAATTTTTTTTTCAAACTGTAAATTAAAATTTTAAATTTTGAAATTTAAGTTAAAAAAAAAAAAAAATGATGTAATTTTATTGTAGAGCTAAGCTATAGTATTCATTAAAAAAAAAAGTTGCTGGAAAAACGATGCACTGTGAATAAAAAAATGTCGGTTCCATAGGTATATTATCGTCAGTTAAGTCATATTAAATTATCAGAATTTTCCGATCAATTTTTTTTCTCCTGTGTGCGGAAAAATTTTCTGAAAAAATGTTGAATGAAGAAAAAAATGACCTTTCTAAAGTATCAACAAGAGGAAATATCTGATTTATAGATTGGCTGGATGAAAAGTTTGGAGCATTATTTCTATACGAAAAAGTGTTTACAGAAAATGAAAAAAAAATGATTGTTTTTGAAATATTTAATAATAAATATATTTATAAAAAATTAGTAATTGATTGAGAATACATTTTTAAATATATTTTTTTCGAGATAATATATACATTAAATGAACCAAAATTACATATTTAATGCACATTATTAAAAAAATATGTATTAACTATTGTCCACCAATCATACAAAATATTAATTGTTTAATATTAATAAAATAGTTTTTTTTGCCATAATAACAAAAAATAAAGGACCCAGGATGTAACTCGTATATGGAAATGAAAAGGAAGGCGAATAAGAGAGAAGACTGAAAGATGGCTGCTAACCAATCTACGGATTGAAACCATAGAGAGAGAGAACCAAAAATATTTATTTATTTGCAAAAATAAAAATGAAATGTTTTTAAGGCGCCTTTTTAGGCGACAACAACCGCCCAATAAGAACAGCCAGTACGGGCCTGGTCGTATCTCGCTAAAAGTTTTCTTTTCGATTTGATATTTTCCTACTTTCCGGCTATGAAACACACACTTTTCGTCACTCGATTGTTTTTAAGAGCTTTTATTAAATATCAAGCTCGACAATTACAAATTATACAACCTTAATCTAGTACATGAAATCAACATATTTTCTAGTAATATAAACATGATAAATAATACAAAAACTTAGGAACATAATAAAAGATAGAAAAGAAAAATATGTATACAATAAATGAGCAAAGGACAATTGTATTATTATTATATGTTAAAACCATTCGCAGTCGTTATCGTTTCGCACGGCACCGCCGCGCCGCGTCAACAAGCGTTTACTAGAACGCCGCGCACACACGCCTCCCGAGTGTCGAACGAGACCACCAGTGGCCGGAGAACATTGTACACCGTACGAGTCGGTCGGCTTACCAATTTTTATTATTGTTTATTTTTTTTTCACGTAATTCTTTGACCGCCATTCCGCCTCGGTGGTCTCGACACCAGAGCCGCACGGCCGCGAAAACGCCTCGACATCATTCGAGCGACATCGTCTGCATCCGAGTCGCGTGGCCGTCTCACGCGCGCGCGTGCACGACGCCGAAAGCCGGCAAATCCGTCGGTAAAACATCTCGTCCGATATCGTATCGTCATCCTAACCGAAATATCCTCAACATATTTTCACAAATAAACACAATAAATCAGAGTTTTTTAATACTCATTTTAGTTATTTTCAAAATAAATGGGGCTAGAAAATCAAAATTTTTAACTTAAAAAGTAATCTATCTGGTTTATTTCTGGTAATTAGAAATTGTAATTAAGTCAGTAGAAAAATAGTTTAGGGATAAAGCATGTGGCACTCTAAATAAAAATTACTAATACTACTAAAACATATTCTATACGCAATAATTCAACGAATGTGCATTTTTTTTCTTAATTGATCATGAATATCGACTTTATTGCTGAAATAAATGTGATTGATACTTTATTTAAACGTTGAAATGTTCTTCATTGAAAGCCACACATTTAAAGTGCGAAATAAAAAGGTTGGAAAATTCCTCCAAACACTTGACCGTTCGTTTTAAACGCCATTTTGCATTGCATGTAGGACGGCCATTGATTGGCCTATGTACACTTTTCAGGCGGATGCCTATTATGCCTATTAAGAGTTGATGGAAATGACAAGTAGTTTATATATATAGATATAGAGTTTGGATTTTATGTATGTGACCAATCGAATGGTCGTATTTTTGGAGTTGTCTTAATTGACAACACGGCTTCGTCACGGCCTAAGTTTATTATATGGTTATGATTTGAGAAAATGTTACGATTGAATAGGCGTTTTGAGTTGTCCATGACTACTTCACGTAGTGTTTTTAGTCTGGCAGAGTCTCGAACGTTTTGGTTGGATACGAAATTCATGAGGCCTGCGCTGGTCTGTATGCAACTGGTCTGAACTGAATCAATGAGATTCCAGTTTGAGAGCGAGATGCAAGGGCCCCAGGCCTCGGCGGCGTATGTTAAGAGTGGTCTGATATACATAAGGTACATTTAAACGCCATTAAAATGAATCATTATTTTATAATTATTCATATTATACGTAATGTTATATTATAACAATGCGATTGGCTCATGCAGATAAAGCCACCAGACACGTCCGGTCACTAATAGTTACGGATCGTATAAAATCAACACGCCGATATTATAGTAGACTCCATCAAACGAGATTATTTACTAGTGGACGAAAAAAACTCGAACAGTTTATGAATTTGTTCGCTTATCCGAACGGCTGAATAACTTACCAGTCGAACAAAGTTTGATTTAAATATTCAATTAGTACATACATAATACATTTGATAACCGTCCGTTTTGTTGCGGTTCATATTTCATTCGAACATACAACATTCGTACACACCACGATGATGGACGGACAGAATATCTCTTACATTTCCTGCGCTCACGGAGAAACGGAGCCGATGTTGGGCGTTTTCGGACTGATGAAGATATGCGATCTGTGCCAGTCTCGAATTTGGAACGTTTTGAACGTCGTCAAATGCACCGGTATGTCAGCTACACGCGCGCGTATCTCATGAATGTGTACACAATCGACATAATAATACTGGTGGTCTAACGCGGCACGTCCTCTATATAGGCTTTCGTCAGACTCGTCTGTATTTTACGCGAGGCGATCGCGGAAAATCGTTTATCCCGCTTCGTCGACAAACAAACGCATAGGTATACCGATTGGTTTTTAGACGATTTCACCTTTAAATCACGGGTCTTCAACATTTTTATGGAGAGGGCCACACGTTATTTTATACAAATCTCGCGGGCCGCATCCGTAGTAAAAACACGTGTTTTACACTAAAGTCCAGTACTACTATTACGATTTTCATGATTAATTTTGAAATCACAAACCGTTGTTAATGCCATTAAAACGGCCAACGTTTATAACACGTGAGTAGCTAATTCGATCTGTTTCATCGCACTTTCCCAATTTTTTTCAACATCGACGTGACGGCCGTTTCAATTTTATCGAAATAGAAAAGACGCACGCTATATTTCAAACGTGATCGCGGGCCGCAAATAATGACAAAACACTGTCACGTGTGTCCCGCAAGTCTCGGGCCGAAGACCTCCTGCTTTAAATAACCCTTCGAAACCTATCGTATTGTTTCACCCGCTACTTTCCATAGGAGTTAACATTGACCCGGGGTCGCCAGTGGATTCAGTCGACACCGAGTTCCTTACGCGTCGCATTGTGCAAAACACGCTTTTCTATTATCTTTAAAGCGTATATTCTTCGGTTCGTACGAATGAGTTTCGAAATATTGTCATTCACAACTACACGTCGAAACGACGTCGAACCGGTAGTACGTATTATGGTCGATTCACACATATAACAGAGACGTGACGTGACCGTAGCCTTCCGTGTTCAGTGTCATCCGTGATGTATTTTTCACTTCCATCCTCATAATACCGTACCTTTTCATATCAGTGTTCCCTCGTGATCAGTCGTGTCTACTGTCTACTGTTAAATTTTGTATCTTGACGTCCGTGAAAAACAAAAAATATCGGCGACGACGTATTCTTTTTTCTATCACGGATGTCTAACGAGCACTGTCTACGTCGGAGCTTCACTGCGTCGGACGCGTGTGAACACGCACGGTCTATCACGATCTATCAATATTTTTTTTTCACTGAAGCTCACTGATGTCACTTCACGTCACGTCACGTCACTGTTATGTGTGAATCGACCTTTATATTGCGTGAATTCGCTTCGCGACCATTTGCGACAAAACTAAATGACCGATAACCGTCGGTGTGAGATTTCCAAACCGATAAAAAACGTGCTGGGCTCCAAGGACGCGTTCGTGAGACGACCACTGCACGAACGTTGAAAGATATTTTGTTTTGTTTTTTTTTTTTTTTACGCGTTTATACCCTGATTCTGTGTGCGTACTTGTAGTTGATTCAAGCGTTCCGACAATCGAAATTAAACATCAACGGTAAAATTCGCGTTTTCCCTGACCTCACAGATTGTAGCTGTGTCTTGCACGGGTCGTGTGCATTCAACAATTTGCTGTCTTTGAAGGCTCAAGACTCGGCGGAGCGAACGGGCCCTGGGAAATACACCGAGGTAAGCGATTGATCAAATGCTTTTATCGTAACGACCCCGCCTGTGTTTCGCAGCGCAGCTAGACTTGAAAAAAACACAGCTCTCGAATCGTATTGTCTTTTTTTTTTTTAATTTTTTGCCGGTAAAAATACGAATTCTCGTCTATGACGTTTCACATCCATGTTGTGATTTTCGGGATCGAGGTCCAAATACCACTGCTACCGTTTTGGATACGTTTACTCAAAATTCTCTCGCATAACCGTACAATACAATATAGTCTATTCAAAATGAGGTCGGTACCCGGCGGTGGCCGGCGGTTGTTCCGTGGCTTGACCTGACGCGCCACCACCAACGAGAGGGCCGCATCGATTATTTTTTATTTTTTGATTTTGCCCGTGATACGTAGTCTCGGGTGTAAGGGCGGTATTTCTGCTCGTCGTTTAGGCCTTTCGCCGTCGTATCAGCCGTTTCGGTCCGAGTGAAATCACACGATGATCGTTTTGATTGATGATTTTGTTTGTTTTTGTTATTTTCGTTATTTTTTTTTTTTTTCATAACGCCGCAGAACGAAACTTCGGGAACGACCAAAGCGTGGTGTTTCGCCAGGGCTCAGAACGACCGGGCGCTGATTTTGGAGAAAAAAGCGTTAGACTCCATGGCGCCGGAAAAGCGTCGGGCCGTGGAGCGAGAGATCAGGGCGCGAAAAGCAATTGAACGGCGCGACGCTATGGCCAAAAAAGAGGACGAGACGCCAGCCCGGCTACCGAAAAACACGTACGCGACGAAGAACGTGACGACGAACGTGACGAAGAACTCGACGGCCAACGTGAAGCAAAACGTGAGGGCTGGGATGACGAAGGACGCGAAAGCTGGGTCAATGGACAACGTGACGGTGAACGCGCCGTCGCGGCGTGAAATGCCCGCCCCGGAAATCGATCCGCGTGTGGTCTCTAAATGGCCGAGGAAAAGTTTTCACGACGGTCGGCCGGCCCCGGCCCTCCACACGTCTGGCGTGTCTTCCGGGCCTGCGACGACGGGCCACGGAAAATCCGGGCCTTTGGGTCGCCGGAAATGTGGTGTACCGCCGCGGGACTGGAATCCGGCCCAGTACCGTGCGCGGGTGGACCGAACCGAACCGAACGCGACGGCCGACTTTAATGCCCGTATGCACAGTCACTTTATGGGGCCCATAGTACTTATGTATTGGTCATTTATGTAATTGTTAACAGTTTCTCGTTGCATAGTCGAACTTATGGGATAGTTGGGTAGCTAACGGACACATAAAGTTATGTGGTCAATTTCCACTACATAAACCTTATGTGATACATTTGTAATTGATTTTTCAATGATATGATAAGGAAAATGTTGCACTCAACTATTCGGTTTTGTTTAATTTTATATCTAAGTTTTGACAGTTAATCTAATATTAAAATAATATTATTTTAAAATTTTATTTATAACTCTGTTTAACTAGTGTTTTGTTGGTAATTTAGTATAGGTACAAGTATGGACGATTTTCTTAACTTTGTGGAGTATTTAGAATATATCGAATTAGAAATAGGTAATATCGATGATGATATTGATAATAATGTACCAAGAAGATATCTTCGTAATGTCGATGACCCGTTTGAGCTATACAATGAAAATCAATTTTTTAAACGATATCGTTTTCCAAAAAGGGTTGTTCTGGAAACTTTATTGGAATTAATAAATGTTAACTACAGAAATAAACGTGGATTACCTATTCCTATAGTTCTGCAATTATAAACTACACTTCGTTTCTACGCCACGTCAAATTTTCAGGTAGTTTATTTTAGAAAATATTATATCTAACGGCAAACAAAAATACCTCAAATGAGGACTGAAACCTAAAAAATACTGCTGGTGTTCAAAGGTTTACCATTGAATATTGTATTTATGTCTTCGTTCTTATTTGTATTCTTTTTCTTCTTCTTTTTCGTGGCTATAATAAGACATAATTGTAGCCTGTATTCTAGAATTTTACCACTAGGCTATGATAAAATAGATTTGAATCATTCAATGTTAAAATGTGTATCTATACCAAATTGTCAGTTCATCTAGACATCTGGTAATTGTTTTGAATTGAAAAATAAATCAGGGGTAAAAAATGTTAATTTTACTGAAAAAATTGTAATATCTGCTATAATATATTTTACATAAAGTAGACATATTAAATTTTTTTATCATACATTTGTACTTATCAATCGTTATCTCAGCGGTTTTCAGTGATTGAACATAGTAACCGTGATAAAAATGTTTATCATCACATAAACTTTTACATAGCTATGGAATACATAAATAATGTTTATGCAACACACATTTTATGTGATCCATAAAAAATGTAATGGGCTACATAAATATGTTATGGGTCACTTAGCTATGGGATACTTAAGCAATAATATGTAACACATAACAGTAGGACTGTGCATACGGGCATAAGACGACGAACGTGGGGGCCGGCGAGATGAAAAACGTGCTGCCGGTGAACGTGCCGCCGTCGTGGCGTGACATGCCCGCCCCGGAAATCGATCTTTTCGTCGTTTCCAAATGGGTGAGGGAAACTTTTTGCGGCGGTCGGCCAGCACCGCCCTTCGCGCGCGCCGTGTCCACCGGGCCTGTGGTGGTGGGCCCCGGGAAGTGCGGGCCTTCACGCGACCGGGAAATCGGGTCGTCATGCGACCGGACATGTGGGCCCTCGCCCGTCCCGAAGCCGGCCGAGTACCGCGCGTGGGCGGCCCCGCAGACGACATGTTTGCTGGACACGAGCGTGCCGCCGACCGCCGTGCCCGCGCCCCCGGGCCCCGGCCCGCACTGGTGGGGCCGTCAGGCGTTCGGCCCTTTTACGGGCCCCCTGATGTGGCACCCGGTACACGCGGGCCCACGGTCCTTCGAGAGGCCGGAATTGAACACGTCGTCGGAGGAGGAGCGCGGCCCACCGTTTTCGTTCGACGTGCCCGGCTATCTGGACGGTGTGCAGCGACCGGCCCTGTTCAAGGTCACCGTGACGCCGTGACCCCGACATCTCTCTCCCGAACAACGTGGTTGCCGTGTCCCGAGTCCTGGAGTTAGGAACTTTGAATCGATTTCGAACAACAACGCGTCGGTTCGAATCGTTTAAACTTTGAATTACCCTCCTACTTGTTTCCCCCGATTTTCTTCTTTTTTCCTATATTGATCAACCCTTACCGCCATATTAGGTCGCTCTAACGTAATTCCATTCAAAATTTAGTTATATACATTACATAAAACCTTATATTTTCTCACTAAATGTTATTTATAGACGTGTACACATGTATTATTCTTAAGATCGTGTAGGTAGGATCTGTCATTGTTAAAAATTATAAATGTTGTCCAAAACATTGCTAATATTATACTATGTGATCGCCTCTTGGCTTTGAATTTATTAAAAACACGTAAAAGACTTATAATCGTTGGTTCCCCGTTAGGTATTACCGTTAGGTACGATTCAACCTCAACCCGGATGGGCTCTAATTTTGGTAGTTTTGGATTAATGTTTACTAACATTCTTAGACGGAATGATAATTTTACTAACAATGTTTCACCCTTAATGTGTTGTAATCCAATTAGGAAAAAAAACGATTGATCCACAGTGAACCACTAAAAAAATACCAACTCGAATTCATAGGTTTTAAAAACATTGCCGAAAATGATGTCTCGTCGTGTGTTTTAATATTATATTGTATACCTATTATAATCAATAAACATGTATTATTACCAATCATATAGTGTATTGTAATATAAATATAACATGATGAGTTCCAAGGGCGTCCCTGACCCTATTTTCAGGGAGGGGCGACTTTTAGACTTGTAATGTCAATAAAATTCTTTGAATCGTTTGTGTTCTGCAAATCTATCTATTATTTTGCACGCATCTAGTGTACTACGTGAATTGTGAAGACGTATTACAATAATATCATTACTATATCTTGTTTTAAAAAAAAAAAAAATCATTGAACGTTCAGTATCAGATAACGTGTATCTATCGTTATAAAATCGATACGATACGAGCTGGGTAAATTCCGAGCGCTTCTATCAACATATTACACACCTATATCATATATAGTTAATGTCTAGTACTCATTTCTGCGCGACTTTTGAGTCACAGAATCATCTATTGTGGCATCGAAGTCCATTTTGTTGTAATAATACCATGGAACAGTGTTTCCCAACTTCTTTTACTCGCGGAACTTTAGCAGGAGCTTGAAATTTTTGTGGAACCCCCATATTTTTCTATAGTAGTAATGCTGACATACGTTTTCTACACTTGAATGAGTGGGTTGTCGGAAATACTTCCTGCACAAGGTTTTCACGGAACCCTTGGCGCTGGCTCACGGAACCCTTAGGTCCCGCAGTACACCGGTTGGGAAACACTGCCATAGAACACATGCCACACTATGAGTTCTCGTTCTCTATTGCATTGACTAATTACTGGGTTTTTTTTTGGTGATTCGGTACAGAGATAAACACACAATCGTCAACCCATGTTATATAAATAACTTATTTTAAAGTTTTTAAAGTTAACTAAAATAGTAAAAATGTAATATTAAAAATTATTTGCCGCCCTTGAGAAATTGCCGACCTAAGCACTAGCCCTTAGTGTTTACTGGTAAATACGGCACTAGGTAATTGTAAACATTTAACCTGATTTATGGGTAAAAGTGTCTAAATGGTTGGCAACTTCTGCAATAGACTCTTCTCCGTGTGTCGTATCCCACTAAAAGTTTTCTTTTCGATTTGATTTTTTCCTACTCGCCGGCAATGAAACACACACTTTTCGTCACTCTATTGTTTTTATTATTGTTTATTTTTTTTTCACGTAATTCTTTGACCGCCGTTCCGCCTCGGTGGTCTCGACACCGGAGCCGCACGGCCGCGAAAACGCCTCGACATCATTCGAGCGTCTGCATCCGAGTCGCGTGGCCGTCTCACGCGCGCGCGTGCACGACGCCGAAAGCCGGCAAATCCGTCGGGAAAACATCTCGTCCGATATCATATCGTCTTCATAAACGCGTTTCGAAAAACGCACGAGTCGTCTCCGAACTCCGTGTTCCGTTTATATTCCATTAACTACTTTCAAATACAATTAGAACGTTCAACACCTTCGAAAAAAAACTTTTTGAAATTTCGAGTTTTTTCGACTCACTGTGGAATCGATAGATCTCGCTAGAGAGCATTCTGTGCTTTACGGCGGCCCGGTGTCGTAGCACAGAGCGAAGAGATATATATATATATATATACAGGATGTTTCACGAAGATCTGATATGTTGAATAACTTTTGTTCTATTTGATATTTTTAACTTTTTTTTTTTAAATGAATATTATAGCCTATCACTACAATAATATTACATTAAAAATTTATTTTTATTTTTAAAACTCAAATTTCAAAATTTAAAATTTTAATTTAGAGTTTGAAAAAACAATCAAAATAGCCATTTTGTAAACATGATTTTTAGAAAAATGTTGGTGTTTGAAATTCTTACAAAGGTTGATCCGTTAATTTTCTATGATTTTTTAAAGTTTACGAAAAATGTAATCATATGTATCGTTTATCAGTCATCTGATAATATCACTAGTTTAATCACTCATTTGATTCGATTTTTCGTAAACTTTAAAAAATCATAGAAAATGAACGGATCAACCTTTATAAGAATTTCAAACACCAAAATTTTTCTAAAACTCATGTTTACAAAATGGCAATTTTGATTTTTTTTCAAACTCTAAATTAAAATTTTAAATTTTGAAATGCGAGTTAAAAAAAAAAAAAATTAAAGTAATTTTATTGTAGAGCTAGGCTATAGTATTCAATTAAAAAAAAAAAGTAAAAAATATTGAATACAACAAAAGTAATTCAACATGTCAGATCTTCGTGAAACACCCTCTATATACAGGAAAACGGCCTTTTTTTTTTACATGCAACGTATATGGAGAACGGCCGAATTAACCAGTTTTTCGCTTTCGCAATACCGCGTTGAGTTGCGACCGTGTGCGCATGCGTGAACTTGGTTGCCGCGGCGGCGGCTATTAAATCTAGTAACTACTGACTACTGTTCATTTGCTCGCTAGCTGCCGTGCAACTCAACATTTTTACGCATTTACGACGACGCGAATCGACCAAGTCCCGTAGAAAGGCGAGTGATCATTTTCGTAATATTCTTTACATTCCATGTATGTTGTAAAAACGGCAGTAAATAAATCCAATATCAACGACAAGCCTTAAACGCCGTGACCTTTTTCACATCACCTGCTATGAACTATTCCTTTCGTATATCGATAATATAATAATAGATTAACGACTCATCGATTAAATAATGTACATGAATCCTAGGAAAATCATCGTACTCGTAAATATAGTTTCCATCGTGTTTTTATTGTTTTCTAATTTTTCTTATTTGATTGAAATTGAATTGCTATGTCGTTTTCGACAAGAATGTTCAAAAATTGAATAGTAAAAACGGTTCATTAGTTTGATTCGACTCCTATATAGGTCCGACATTTCATTCACTCGGATGATCTAGAACGATATTATTCCGAAATATCCTCAACATATTTTCACAAATAAACACACAATAAATCAGGGTTTTTTAATACTGATTTTAGTTATTTTCAAAATAAACGGGGCTAGAAAATCAAAATTTTCATCTTAAAAAGTAATCTATCTGGTTTATTTCTGGTAATTAGAAATTGTGATTAAGTCAGTAGAAAAACAGTTTAGAGATAGAGCATGTAGTATAGTGAATAAAAATCACTAATTCTACTGAAACATATTCTATACGCAATAATTCAACAAATGTGCATTTTTTTTCTTAATTGATCATGAATATCGACTTTATTGCTGAAATAAGTGTGATTGATACTTAATTGAAACTTTGAAATGTTCTTCATTGAAAACCACTCATTTTGTGTTTGAAATAGAAAAACTGGAAAATTCCTCGAAACGCTTTACCGTTCGTCTTAAACGCCATTAAAATGAAAATCATTATTTTATAATTCATATTATACATAATGTTATTATAACAATGCGATTGGCTCATGCGGATAAAGCCACCAGACACGTCCGGTCACTAATAGCTACGGATCGTATAAAATCAACACGCCGATATATTATAGTACGCCCGATCAAATGAGATTATTTGCTAGTGGACGAAAAAAACTCGAATAGTTTTTGAATTTGTTCGCTTGTCCGAACGGCTGAACTTACCAGTCGAACAAAGTTTGATTTACATATTCAATTAATACATACATACTACATTTGATAACCGTCCGTTTTGTTGCGGTTCATATTTCATTCGAACATACAACATTCGTACACACCACAACGATGGACGGACAGATCTCTTACATTTGCTGCGCTCACGGAGAAACGGAGCCGACGTCGGGCGTTTTCGGACTGATGAAGATATGCGATCTGTGCCAGTCTCGAATTTGGAACGTTTTGAACGTCGTCAAATGCACCGGTAAGTCCGCTACACGCGCGCGTATCTCATGAATGTATACACAATCGACATAATAATACTGGTGCTCTAACGCGGCACGTCCTCTATGTAGGCTTTCGTCAGACTCGTCTGTATTTTACGCGAGGCGATCGCGGAAAATACTTTATTCCGCTTCGTCGACAAACAAACGCATAGGTATACCAATCGTTTTTAGACGATTTCACCTTTAAATCACGGGTCTTCAACCTTTTTATGGAGAGGGCCACACGTCATTTTATACTGCAAATCTCGCGGGCCGCATCCGTAGTAAAAACACGTGTTTTACACTAAAGTCCAGTACTACTATTACGATTTTCATGATTAAATTTGAAATCACAAACCATTGTTAATGTCATTAAAACGGCCAACAATTCAATCTGTTTCATCACATTTTCCCAAATTTTTTCCAACATCGACGGCTCCGTTTTAATTTTATCGAAATAGAAAAGATGCACGCTATATTTCAAACGTGATCGAGGGGCCGCAAATAATGACAAAACACTGTCACGTGTGTCCCGCGAGCCTCGGGCCGAAGACCCCCTGCTTTAAATAACCCTTTCGAAACCTATCGCATTGTTTCACCCACTACCATTTCCATAGGAGTTAAGATTGACCCGGGGTCGCCAGTGGATTTAGTCGACACCGAGTTCATTCCCCGTCGCATTGTGCAAAACACGCTTTTCTATAATCTTTAAAGCGTATATTCTCCGGTTCGTACGAATGAGTTTCGAAATATTGTCATTCACAACTACACGTCGAAACGACGTCGAACCGGTAATACGTATATTGCGTGAATTCGCTTCGCGACCATTTGCGACAAAACTACATGACCGATAACCGTCGGTGCGAGATTTCCAAATGCCAACCGATAAAAAACGTGCTGGGCTCCAGGGACGCGTTCGTGAGACGACCACTGCACGTACGTCGAAAGACATTTTGTTTTGTTTTTTTTTTTTTTACGCGTCTATACCCTGATTTTGTGTGCGTAGTTGTAGTTGATTCGCGCGTTCCGACAATCGAAATTAAACATCAACGGTAAAATTCGCGTTTTCTCTGACCTCACAGATTGTAGCTGTGTCTTCCACGGGTCGTGTGCATTCAACAATCTGCTGTCTTTGAAGGCTCAAGACTCGGCGGAGCGAACGGGCCCTGGGAAATACACCGAGGTAAGCGATTGATCAAATGCTTTTATCGTAACGACCCCGCCTGTGTTTCGCAGCGCAGCTACACTTGAAAAAAACACAGCTCTCGAATCGTATTGTTTTTTTTTTTTTTTAATTTTTTGCCGGTAAAAATACGAATTCTCGTCTATGACGTTTCACATCCATGTTGTGATTTTCGGGATCGAGGTCCAAATACCACTGCTACCGTTTTGGATACGTTTACTCAAAATTCTCTCGCATAACCGTACAATACAATATAGTCTATTCAAAATGAGATCGGTACCCGGCGGTGGCCGGCGGTTGTTCCGTGGCTTGACCTGACGCGCCACCACCGACGAGAGGGCCGCATCGATTATTTTTTATTTTTTGATTTTGCCCGTGATACGTAGTCTCGGGTGTAAGGGCGGTATTTCTGCTCGTCGTTTAGGCCTTTCGCCGTCGTATCAGCCGTTTCGGTCCGAGTGAAATCACACGATGATCGTTTTGATTGATGATTTTGTTTGTTTTTGTTATTTTCGTTTTTTTTTTCTTTCATAACGCCGCAGAA